>JABUQX010079119.1:0-30000 GCA_015478945.1 Trachelipus rathkii | reverse complement strand
CACACACACACACACACACACACACACACAGGAGAGAGAGAGAGAGAGAGAGAGAGAGAGAGAGAGAGAGAGAGAGAGAGAGAGAGAGATATTCAATATATTAACATTTCTTATACTAAAATGACCAAAACCCAGGGCTCCTACTCCTACTCCTGCTCCGGCTCCTGCTCCGGCTCCGGCTCCGGCTCCGGCTCCGGCTCCGGCTCCATGACTTTTAAATACCCGGCTTCGACCCTTTCTCCGACTCCAGATCCATTTATTGTACCACAAATTTTATTTTATCTGGTTCTTGCTCGACCCCTAAATTTTGGGGGGGAGGGGCTCCACCCAAACCCTTGCTGCAGCCTTGCCACAAACTTTGCTTTTCAAAATGTATTTAACTTTAATTCTAATTTAAATTCTAAAATATAAATCTTAATTTAAAATAAATTATAATTAAATGAAAAAAAATATAAATATTTTTTGTTTATTTTATATTTTTAATTATAATTATTTTTTTTAATATACTTACAAGGATCGTCATCACAGCAGTAATATTCTCCGTCTCTCTCTTTACACCAGTGCGTACATACATTCTGGGGTAATCCTTGAGTAAAGTGCGAAATATGTAGTAATAACAGAACTAATCCTAAAAATATCAGAAAACGTGGCCGAAATCCCATTTCAATTCTCATTCCCATTCCAAGTTAATAAAATAGATCTAGTAATAGAATAATTTATGAATAATTGAATAATTAATTAAAACATTCTTTGGGTTTCTATATGGCTCAGCGGTATGGTCTTTATTCAAACACTACAGATCATGGTTCGATACCCTGTGCTAGTCACCGGATAAGTTACACTAAATTTAGGAATCGGATCTCTCTCTCTCTCTCTCTCTCTCTCTCTTCTCTCTTCTCTTCATTAAAATACCAGTTTTCAGCCGTGATGTGTATTTTTGCTAGTCTCAGAATTCGTACATCATCAAACACCCTGAGATACATTTAACAGCACACTCTTCATATAAACAAACACACACACACACAAACACACCACACACAACCCAGACGCACTTCTCTTGACAACACAATGTATTTTCAACTAGGAAGCGTGACTTATCTAATTAATACCAGATTCTGTCGACATCTTCCAACTTGTCAACATAACGCCTAACATGCTCTCCTATTGGTTAAGAGGTCCTACCAACACTGATAAATTGAAGGAAGGTGGTATAATGGCTTTCTCTAGAACGACACCATATTATATTATTTATTTATTATATATTTATTAAATATATGTTATTCTATATTAAAAATATTATATTATATATACAATATAATAAATTATTCTAGATATTTATATTACTAGTTATAAACTTTATATTCATACTTATATTTATATATATATATATATATTATTATTTATATATATATTATATTATATATATTTATTATTATATATATGAATATATTATTATATATATATAATAGTAAGTTTAATAATAACAAAAAAAACTATAGACTTTCCAAAGAACTTTATTTAGATTAATAAATATTGTTGAACCTAGTGTATCGTTAATTTTTTTTTTTTTTTTTTTTTTTTTTTTATGGATTTTTAAAGAATATTAGAATTTTTTTTATATTCATTTAGTCAGCGAGCGACGGGGGAAAGGGGGGGGCGAAGTCCCCCCCGTGTCCAGGGGGGCAGAGATTTCCCGAGTCCCTGCCCTTTGCGGTTCTATGGTTTTTTAGTTTAGAAAAAGCATAATTTTATCCTTTGACACCTTGGTTTACATTTAACTAAGGAAATACTAGAGTACCACTAGATGGCAGGAAGTCGGGGGTCTCTCGGCTCCCGGTGGACGAAGGTTTCTAATGAAAAATCCCATCTTTTTCTTATGACATACCTCAAGCGTTCTAGACTCCCATAAAAAAAAATCTAGAAATTTCCGATTAACTTTCTGTTCAAAATTAAAATGTCAAAAAAATTCGATGTTTTTATACTAGAAATATTATGAAAATTTCAATCTAATTAAAGTTCTTTGGATAATATATATATTTTAAAATCTTCACTCATATTATATATATTTAAATTCTTTACATATATTATATTATTATATATTATTATTATATAATATATATATTAAAATATTCACATTAATTTATTATTATGTTACTTTGCTTAACTTTCAAATAAATTCTTGTAAAAATTTTATGTATTACCTAATATTTTAAAATATATTATTATTTTATTATTATTATATTTTTTTTATTTTTATATATATTGTATTATTTATTATGACAACAGCCGGCAGATACACTGCTTTTACAGAATAAATGAGAATGAGATTTTTGAATCTGTTTATAGTTCATTTGGTATAGAAAAACAGGACATTCGGGAGTATACTATTATAAAATATATTATTATAACTGTATTATTATTATATTATATATATATATTATATATTTAATATTATATTATTATTATTATATTATAATAATATATATATTATTATTATTATATTTATATATATTTAATTATATTTTATATTTTTTTATATTTATTTATATATATAATTATATATTCTAATTTTCTAAGGCTGTCTAAATTTTGTTTCTCATATATATATATATTGAAACGGCGCGATTTCTTCCTGCAATTTAACCTTAAAAACTACTGAAAAGAATCGTTTCTTTTCTGTGATGAGGTCTAAATGAGAAACTAACTGGATTTTCTACGTCACTTTATGAATACCTCGCTTACTATAATTGAACAGGCTGAATTACTAAATTCTTAAATTTCTCCGTCAGATTAACGTATAAAATGTTAACTTCATTAGCAGTTCTTCAATTCTTAAAAATCAATAATTTATATTGATGTAAAACATTAACCATTATTTTCTTCTACAGACCTCCATTGATGACTAGTGTGATACAATCAAGTCAACTTCAATTCTAAATGTATAACAATGGTACTAAACTATTCACATTGAAAATTCTACCACGTCGTTCAATTCAAGAAAATCATACTAATAATGTAGATATATTTCCAAACATGCTTTCTTAATAAAGATAACTTATAATTCCTTTCTTTCCTTCTTCATTCGATGGAACAGTGTTTAACGCAGTAATACTTCAATAATGATATATACCATGGTCTTAATATACTTAATTTGCTCTTCTCTCGATAAGTTGTCTGTAATTGTATTCTAACGTCAGTTAAAACAATTTCCATATCAATGACACTTCTGCATGAGCCGTAAACAGTTCAAAAAAGCCTATCTACTTACTAATCGTAAGAAGACTAATTTCATTTCGAACATCGACTCGGTCGGCTACCTATTAACTAAGATCTATGTGTCAAACTTTACAATATATCACAGATAATACTTTACGTTGAGTTATTATGCTTCCAATCATGATTCAGTTGATTTCCGTGGCCCTAGTCTCGAAGAGAAGATGTCCGCCCGTACGTCCACCAGTTATTGTAAATTCTTCCTGTTTTCATGACTGGACCCTGTTCAAACGTCCGAAACGACCTCGTCCTCCCCGTAGGCAACCAGCGTTGGGCTAGTCCTGGATCCTTTTCTGGTTACTAACTGACTGTCTGTTCCATAACTGGTGCCGTCTTCACGGATCTTAATTCTTGTGACCTCAAAGTACGCTTTTATCCGTCTTGTCTGTCACTTCCTTCTCTTCTTTTAATTTGCGGTTACAGACTATTTAACATTCATTTTATGCTTACCTGTCTTCTTCCTTGCCGGTTGTTCCTTTTTCCTTCCTTTGTTTTCTTCTTTCATTTTAGTCGCCATATCTCCTTCAGTCTGTAACGACTTCAAGAAAATATCAATTAAAGAAAATAGCAACACCAAAATTTTCTTTGCCTTTCCGTATAAAATTATTACGGTTGTCCAAATCACGTAAGCCACCTGTAACGGCGTCCGGCCATCATTGTCTCCGTTAGTTACTTTTTAAATATTGCAAGATCAATGTTTCATTTTCTTGATGAGTCTTAATGAGAACTAAAACTGGTTTTCATAGGTACAACTTTAATGCTACTCGACATTCTAATTTGAAACAGCCATGCAATTACTATTCCTTGAATTTTCGTCGATAAAGACGTATCAAAATGTAATTTGCTTTTCAGTTTTCAATCATTCAAAAAAATCAAAACTTATAGATGTAAACTTAACCTTATTTTTACTATTCTACTCATTGTGACTAGGTTTACAATCCGTAATTAATTCCTTAAATGATATAAAACAATGGTAACTAATATTACAATTCATAGGATTTCCAGTTTTTAATTCATTTATAGAATACTACATTCTAGATTATTTATTCAGGCTTTATTAAAGTAAATTAATAATTCTTACTTAATTCCTTACTTATGTGACCGTGTTTTAACAGCAGCTATATTCATAATGATATAAAATACAATGTAACTCCTAATATCCATTAATTACTGCTCTTCAATATGTATAAACGTCAGAACCATTCATTAATGACACATCCTCAGGACCGGGTACGTTCATACCGCCCATTAAACAAATTACGTATAAGAACTACATTTTCATTTGACTCGACTCGGTCGGCTTAACCTATTACTAGAATCTATGTGAACTACACTATTCACAGTGAATCTTTTAGTGCAGTTATTATGCTTTCTCTATGATTCAGATTACTTTTCCCGTGGCTAGTCCTCGAAAGAGAAGTCCGACAATAGTCCACAGTAACTGTAATCCTTCCTTTTTCTGACTGGAACGGCTGTCAATCCGAACGCCTCGCCTCCCGTCAGGCCAAACGTTGGGTAGGATCCTTGGTTCCTTTTTGGTTACTAATGACTGTTTCCATCATCCCATATGGTGCCGTCTCACGGGATCCCTACTTCTTGATGACTCAACCGTAACGCTTTATCTTCTTGTCTGTCTCTAAATCCTCATCTTGCTTTCTAATTTCTGCGGGGGGGCGGTAAAACTTATTTAATTGTTTTTTGTCTGTACTCGTCTTCCTTTTTTATCGGTTGTTGTTCCTTTTCTTCCTTGTTCTTCTCTTTCACTTTTTTGTCCACTACAATATTCTATATAATTATTATATATATAATATATTTCTTCTATATATTATTTATATATATATTATATTTAATTTATTATTATATATATTTATATATATATTATATATATATATTATAATTATATATATATTATATTATATATATATTATTTATATATACTTAATATAATATATATCATCATGATTATATATATATTATATATATTATATTTATATATATTATATACTCTCTCTCTCTTATTTTTACTATATATATTATAATATTATAGTATTAATATACTAATATAACTTTATTATATAAAAAATATATAAAAATATAAAAAAAAAAAAATATCGTATATATATTTATTATCACTATATATAATTAATATATATACATAGATATAATATTAATATATTTTATTTTATATTTTATTTTATTTATATATTATTTATATTCTTTATTATTATATTATTACTATTATTATAGTATATATATATTATATATATATATAATAATTATATTATATTTATATATTTATATTATTTTATATATTATATTATATATATATTATGTATATATATAATATATATTTATTCTTATATTTATATATTATATATTATTATTAAATATATATTTATACTTATCTTTTTAATTATTTATACATCCACTATATTCAATTATATCAACGATTATATCTTAGTATATATACTATCTATTACTATTATATAATATATATATATTTTATATTATCTTTATATATATATTTTATTTTAATAATATATTATATATATATCTACAATTCAATATATAATTTTATAATAATAACTTATTATATTCTATATATTTAATATATAATATACTTATATATAGATAATTATAATATTATATATATATATATATTAATTATATATATATATATACAGTGGCGTTCTAGGATTTTTTTCGGGGGGCCAGACAAATCGTTTTTTATTATACTTTTATTCTTTATATAATTTATATTTTATTCTATTATATACTTATTTATTATATTATATTATTACTGCTAAATTAATTTAACCTCTGAACTTTGTTATAAACGGATATGATACTTAAATTGTTTCGTGTTTAAAAAAACGCATGATATTATTATATATATATATATCTTATTTTTATTTTTATATTTATATATATTATACTATTATTATTTTTAATATATATTATACTATAATTTATATATATATTTTTACTCTAACAATTTGTTAAATACATAAACTTGCAGCTTGAATAGTAAAAAAGAGCAACAGTTAAAAAAAGGATAATATATATTTTATATATTTAATATTATTTATATATATATCGTAATATATTTTTATTATTATCTATATTTTATATATATTTTACTATATTATAGTATATATATATTATTATAAAATATAATATATATAATATTTTATATTATATTATATATATATATTATATCTTATATATATAATATATTATATATATATTTCTTTATATATATTTATATATATATTTATTAGTTATTGAAGAAGAGGCTAATTCTGTCAGTGAGGAGTATTGAAAGTTATCTTTGTTTTCCTTTTCTACACTGCAGGTAGATGTGTAGTAAAGGGAGGGGGACTTGTAGTCATCTATTTGGGATTGCACATGCCGGTGACATAGACTGTAAACGAATATATTTTTGTCCTCGTTTAGCTTCGTTTATACTTTGTGAGATAGTGTCTAGATCTGAATTTGAATTTCTCTGTGAGCGACTTTCTAGAAGCTTTTATGGTTTCGCCTTATGATTGTTACATTCTGTAATTAACTATCAATAGTGTCTTCCTTTTATATAGTCTTCTTTTTAAACTGTTTAAAACTTAGTTTTTTTGGTGTTTTGTCAGATTAATTCGGATTATATTACCAGGTCGCCTGACTTACCAATTACGGCGATATATTTTTACTTCTTTTTATTATACGCATGACATCTCGCTCCTGAAACGGTTGAGTTTTTCTCTGAGTAGAGGAGGAGAGGAAGGAGAGAGAGAGAGAGAGGGAGGGGCGAGAGAAGGGAGACGAGATGAGAGAGAGAGAGGTTATCAAAATTGCGCCAATCATAGTTTATATGTGTTCCAACATACAGTTATTTGTAAATGTATATAAATATGAGTAATATTATATTGAACGATTTAATTATTCTTTACTATTTATGATTATTATATATATAATATATATTTATCTATATATATATTATATATATTATATATATTATATATCTATATATCTTATTATTATATATACTATATATAGACGTAATAAATTTACGTTTTGCTCCGAATAATTTATAAGTGACTTCATACTAAACGTTTTTAATTTGTTTTTTTTTATAAGGAATAGGCTAACTTATGATTTTATAAGCGCACTTTTTCTAAGTATTCCAACCATATATTCTAAGACAATTTTTTTGCATTATTGTGGCACTACATTTACTTTCGCCCCCTAAAAGTGGGAGTTGTTTTTACACTATTTTTTATGCAATTCACTGGATCATATTATTGAAATAACTCACCGTGGGTTGCGTCTAGACAGTAAGATTGGTTCTGCTGTCAGTCGATGGGTGCCGTTGCGAAGGCGAATTACCAGCCGACTGCTGAATCAATTGCGAAGTCGAATTACCAGCCGGTTGGAACTCTGCGAAAGCAGGCGTTAAGAGGCTTCAACAACGCGAAGCCACATCCGTCTTCCTGAAGCTGTATCTCTGTAACTGTCTATCGTGAAATTTGTAGGGCAATAAGGTGCTTCGAGCTCTTCTGATGCGGATCGAAGGAAGACATCGGTACGGTTTGATGTCGGCAGATATATTGATAGATGAAGGTGAAGGATGGCTAGTTTGAAATCCAGTTGTTTCTATGGCCATAATTTCACTCATGATTGTTGTGAAAGATCTCTGTTGTTAGGCACTGTTCGAAGAGTTTTAAGGACGAAGAGGTATTTTTCATGTTACTGCTGAAAATGACCGAGAATTCGGAGCTCGTCATTGAATTGCACGCAAGATTGCATGTATGGACTGGAAGAGGAGAACAGTCTTGTTCGTGCATAATAGCACTTTCAACGATCGGACGAATCTTTAACTGATTCATTTGCTGAAGGTGTAGCGTTGTCCGAGTCTATTTGAATCCAATCAAATTTGTAGTTCGGATGGAAAATTTTCATTCAGATTAGAGGTCTCTATCATGAGTTAATAGAGAACTTACAATCTGTGATATCCATTTTGAAGTCGTATTCATTAGAGGGAAATGTTCTGTCTACTAGTGTTTTGTCGTGCAGGGTGAGAATACTCTTTGAGACTGGAGCTAAATATTGTTTAACTTTGTATGAGGTAATGGTTCCACGATGTCGATATGTACTGTTTCAAACGTGCGGTGTCGCTTTCCATGGGAGGCTATCATGTTTCGTTGTTGTCGTGAATTTTTTGAAGGCCTGTTGACAAAACGAACGAATTCTATGTCCGATTCATGTTAGGCCAGGAAATCTAGTCTTATGACAGAGAAGCCTTCTCTAGATGAGAACAACTGATGAAAAAGAATTGAGAACGCTGAAAAGTTGGTATTTCTTCATCTCTTGATTGAAGCCGAGCGATAGAGGTAATGAAGCATCAACTGGTTACTGAATATTCTCATGGGGAAAGCATCTGACACTGTTTTGTCCCCTCAGGCGAAGGCCATTGAAGGACTGTTCTGTTAAGACGAAGATGACTTCTTGGCGTCACTATTTTGCTTGAATTTATTGTAGGAAGTTTGAGAGAGTTTGAGATCAGTGCTACAAGTTAACATTCTCCTTTCGATGTGCTTGAAATGAGACAGGAGTGAGCTGCTAGAATCACGATGAAGCGAGTTTTAGCGTTGTTGTTCTAATAGCTTTTGCGTTGTAAAATCTTAGTACTGGCTGTAACATCCATTTTGATAAGACTCTCTGATAGAGTTGAACACTACTATCTTTTAGTTTGAAGATGGTTACATCGGTAAGAAATGGCGGGTTGTGGCGTTTTTGGATTGATTTTTAAGTTTATAGTCTCTTTTCTTCTGTGGCCCATAAAAATTCTTTTGGATTGATATTTTACTTTTCCTGATAGGAAAGACGAGTTTTGCAACAGGATGAACGGGCGATATGTATCATCTTCCTTAGAGACGGCGGGACGCTAACGGGTCAGAAGACCTAAATTTTATGACTCGTTGGAGAATGACTTAAAAATAGCATTTTCTAAGGATATTTTTGAATATTTCTTGAGAGCTTGAAAACTGCTCTTGAGAGTTCTTCTGTGCTTGGGGTGATGAAAAAAGTCCCAAAGAGCATTTCGTAGACATTACTAATAACATTTATGCGTTGAAACGTAGGGCCAGCAATTTTATACAACGGCATAGCATATTCAGCGGTGAAGGTTGTACGCGTTCTTTTTCAATGTCTCCGTTTGTATTGGAATTTGATTTGGGTCATTGCCTCTGAAGTCTTTTTTGGAATTGATCGATCCATTTTAGAGTTGTGAGGACTTTTAAATGGTGAGGAAGTGGGTATCCATCTCTTTTAGTAATATCATTTAAAGATATGTAATCATCAAAAGGCCTCCAAGTTCCTGGGATTTTTTTGCACCAGATGCGAGCGGAGAGCGAAGACTTGAAAGGTCTATGATTTTATTCTTCGAGTGTTTTCAGTTTAGCTGCTTTGAGTTTTATTTGGGAAGACGACAGGTCTTGCACACTGGAGAGATCACCAGTCTATATGTAGTGAACAGGTCCTTTTAGATTAAATTTGATGTTCGTCATGTCAATAGGTGGAAGTTAACAGTGTAAACTCCTGAAGCAAAGCTGAGATGTTAGGTCTTAATTAGCGTTGATGTGTAACGAAGTGACTTCTGCAGAAGAGATTTTAGACGTCTTTTAAAGTCATTCAAAATCGCTTTATCAAAATAACTTGAAAATTAAAATCTGGGCAGATGGAATTATTACCCAGAATCTCACATGATGAAATTATGCTAACAAAAATTTCGAACTATGTCCAAATTGGATTGACCAAAAAAAATTTTGGTGTAAAAATGATTTTTTCCATGAAATTTTTATTCCTCATCCAATCTATATTGATTTCAGGTTGTATAATTTGGAGATACGTCTTTTTTAATTTAGATAAATGTTTTGTAAACTCAACAGTTTTGCCGCTGGTCATGGGATTTTTTTTTAAAAATTTGATTGAAAACAGCGGCCAAACTGCCTAGGGATAACAAATTATTTAAATAAAAATTATGTATCTTTCCAAACTTATAAGCTCAAAAAATATCAAAGAGAAAGAAAAAAGTTTTGCGTTTTAATTTAATATTATCTATATATCTTATATATAATATATATTTATATATTTATATTATCATAAATTTGTATATATATAATATTAAATATATATATATATATATCATATGTCTATTTAAAAACCCTAGTTGCTATAGGTGGAATTATATTACCACATTTAACACTTTACTAAAATATAAACTGATAAAAGTTACGATTTTATCGTTTTATTGTTTGTTGTAGGTTTCTCTAATGTGTTGTTGATATATTCCACCTAGTTGCAAAACGGGTTTTTAAATAGTAATATATAAAGGGCGAGATTAGCTTAAATTCCAATATATTATATATTTATATTATATTATTATATTATTATATTATATATTATCTATATATATATATATATATTACTTTATAATATATTATATATATTTAATATTATATATATTTTATTTATTATTATATCTATATATTATATATATTATTTATATTAATATCTATATATTCCCATACCTCACATTTAATTTTGGTATTTTGAGCATGACCTTTTCTTGAGCATCGGATATAAAAATTTCTTTTAAGTTATTTTCGGGCATTTACTCCACTATCTCTGAAAATTCGACACAATATGTTTTCAGTTATTAAAATGGGTACACTGGTTACGGTGTTAAACCGTTTGGGTTAGGCATTAGATTCCTAATTAAAAGTTGTTTGTCCGTTGAAATAATAAACTATAAAATTTTCTAAATCGGATATAATTATATAAAATTGAGTTTTTGCAATAAAAAAAACAAAATAAAAAATTTAGCACTTCTTATCTTACTCATTCATTTTTAAAAAATCGCCAAAAAATTATATAGTCTATTTTTATAAAATTTGGTTAGTTTTTGTCATATGGATACAGTGAAGTTTTTTTACGAAATTGACATATCTATCTATCTATCTATCTTCTATCTATCCTATCTTATTATCTATATCTATCTATCTATATATCTCTATCTATCATCTATCTTCTTTCTTATCTATCTATTATCTATTATTCTATCTATCTATCTATCTATCTCTATCTATCTAATATTATATATATAAAATAATTATTATATATATTATTATTTTATATATACTATATTATATATTTTATTATATATATTATATATAGATATATTATATATATCTTTATATATTTATATATATAAATATATATATATTATATATATAATATATTATTTATATTAATTATTAATATTATCTATTATATATATATATATTATATGGATAACAAGGGCTAACTGCAATGTGAATGTTTTTTTCCTTTTTTTCGGAAGTTAACTTCAAAATAATTTTCTCGGACAAATTTTTTATCATGCATTTTTCTTTTCATTTCTATATTTTTCTTTGTATTTTAATAAAAAATAGTATAATTAAGAAATACCACAGTTTATTTAGTAATATGAAAAAGTAAAAATGATCCACATATTTACAAGATGCACCAATACCTATCCTCTTTTACTATATATATAATATTAATATATTATATATTTATTATATATATTATATATATATATTATATATATATATATATTATAGTATCATTTAGATATAATATAATATATATATATATTATATATAAATTATTATATAATATATTATATATCTATTTATTATTATATATATTATTATATAATTATTATATTTATATAATAATATATATATTTATAGTATATATATATTATTATTAATATTATTTATATATAAATATTATATAATTATTTTATATATATATATATTATTATATATATATATGTTATTATATATATTATTATATATATATATATAAAAGTATATATATATATATATTATATATATAAAATAATATATCATATATATTATATTATATATAAAATTAATATTATACTTTATATATTATATATTTATTATAATATAATTTATTTATAATATAATTATAAATATATTAATATTATTATTTTTATACTTATTTATATTTTTTATTATTTTTATAAATATATAATTATTATTATATTTTGTAGATATATATAAGATAAACATTTATATATATTATATTATAGTATATTATTATATATATAGTATATATATTTAAAATATATTATATATATATAATATTTTATTCATAATTAAATATTATATACATAATTGTATTTAATATATTTAATTTATATTATTATATTTTATATACATAATATATATATATAGAAATTATACATTATTTTTTATTATTTTACATTATAATATATATATAATAAACAAAAAAAAAAAAAAAACAAACCACAAAAAAAAAACAACAAAAAAAAAAAAAAAAAAACAAAAACAAAAAAAACACCAACCAAAAAAAAAAAAAAAAAACAAATAAAAACTAAAAAAAAAAAAACAAAAACAAATAAAATACATAAAAATTAAATAATAACAACAAATAATATAATGGATAAAATATTGATATGAAAAAAAGAAAAAAATAAAATTTAAATAATTTAATCCAATAATTTATATCTAATATTTATATATTTATATAAATACAAAAACTTTCAAATATATATAAATATAAATATATATAATAAATAATTATTAATCATGAATATAATAACTATAATATATAAAAAAAAAAGCAATAGTAATTTATAAATTTTATTTATATGATAATATAAATACTAAAAATAAAAAAAAAAAAAATAGAACATTAAATCTAATAAAAATAAACAAATAAAATACCTAATCAATAACAAATGAATAAAAATAATAAAAAAAACAAAAACATAAATAAATAAAACATGAAAATATCCAATATAGGCTCATTTATAATTACTTTGTATTTTTATTTTATTTATTATCACTTTATTATATATATATAATATTATATATTATACTAATATATAACTATATATTATATATATATATATATTTTTATTTTATTTATATATATATATTATATACGTTAGTATTCACAGGATAATCTTTATCCCTAAAATCTCTTTCCAAGTACATTTAATATCTTTGTCTTTCACTTCATCGCACTCTTCTATCAGGTGAATTTTAAATGAATTGAGTCAGGGATTTTACTCTCTCAGCGGGTTGACCATTTGACACGTCCAGTTGTTACATAACCGGTGCCTAACCAAAAGCTACGTCCCAAAAGAACGTTCAGCGGTAGTTTTTACAATATACAGGAACTTATAAATACATGGAGGGATTTTTTCTATAGGAATCGTAGGGATTCAAGATTATTCATCTCAGAACTTCATTTCGTTCTCTTTAGTGACAATTAATCTTCCCACAGTGTATTTTGAACTGTAAAACATGAACATAAGTTAAAATGAACATAACTTAAAACATGAAAACATGAAAAAATGAAACTAAACATGAAAACATGGAACTTGAAACATGAAAACATGAAACTTAAAACATGAAAACATGAAACTTAACGACTGAACATGAACTTAAACATGAAAACGTGGAAACTTAAAAAATGAACATGAACTTAAGCATGAAAACAATGAACATGAACTTCAATTTTCCTCATTTCATTCTTTTTCATATTTATTACACAAACTTCCTTAGAAAGGGTCACAATGAGCAGAGTTTCTGGTTATTTGCTGCTGCTGAAACTTAAATCTGAATCCCCATCTTTAGTTTAGGATTAGCCGAGAACATCAATTTTCTACTCCTCACCGCACAGTATAGCACCGCTCCAGGAGGTCGTGCACCATATCCGCATATCATCATCAGTCATTTTATCTCACCGCACCATTTCATTTTTTTTCTTTGCAGTGTTCACTAAAGCACGCGTACCCTCCATACTCGACGGGTGTAGAATTTTGTCGGCATCTCCTGACCGCACCTACCAAGTAGGTGTGTCAGGCAAACCAGCCAATACCATCTATATATTATATATCTTATTATATTTATATATATATATTTATTTATATATAATATTAATAATTATTATGTATATATATTTTTATTATATATATATAATATTATATAAATTTAATATATTATATATATATAATATTATACTATATATTATATATATTTTTTTTTTTTATATATATATATATATTATATGTTTCTATATATATATAATATTTGTTGCGGGATTCATTATTTCGTTGTTTGTTTTCTTTTTTTTCATGCTATTTAGTACTACATTTTTACTTGCAAACATTGGAGAAGGAGTTAAAATATACGGCCAATTCGTTTTCTTATATATTTGCACACAATTAAAATATAAAATTGCCTTTCATGTCATTCCACGGTTGTAAAAATATTTGTTCAAAAAAACTATAACAACCAAATCTATTTCGAGAAAGCTTAATTTTACGAGAATTTTCTTAACCTAGCGACCTGGAACCTGTTTCACTGGATAAAATCCGTATTTTTTTCCAAATCCTTAGTAATATATTACTTCGCTTAGTGTATCAATTCCAATTTCAATTATAATTCTAATAACACAACTTGCAACAGCCGGCCGTTAACCTGACTCGGTAACAAATCAAACACCTCTGTTCTCTCCCACCATCTCCTCCTTCGCGATTCTCCTTACGACATCACACACTCTCCGCTAACCGACCCCCAACTTCGCATGCTCCCAGCACACTGAACACTGCATCCTATCCCTCCGCTACCACCGTATGCTCGTTACTGGCCAAACACCCAATCACTCGGAAACTCATCATCTCCCCTCTGCACGAGTCGATCCCGCGATTTCTATGACAAAGCTTGAATGTACCGGTATCAGCTCTAGACTCGTCCCTAAAAATACATAAAATGATGAAAATCTTTTCTTTATTTATTTTTAAATATAACTTCTTATTTTCTACTTACCGATTATTCTGGGTTCACCGAACTTCCTGCCTGTATCAATTGATTTAACACTTTGATCTTTATTTCCAATATTTAGTGTTCTTCCGAAATATTCTGTGCTCGCCATGACTTTGAGAACTTCACTTTTCAGATCACTTCTGTCTTCCGAATTGATCTGAACTTTTTTTAAAAATTAGTCTAACCTCCTTTTTGTTTTAATCAATTTAGATTGGTCGTTCTTCTTAATAATTATATATTCCTAATTATTCTCATCTTCCCTTCTCAAGTTTGTTTTAACAACTTAAAGAATTGCCTTAAAACCCGAAAATATAATAAAAAGTAAATTTTTTTTTTTTTTTCCATCCCTCTCTAATTGCAAAGGTAAGTCCAAAAATACCTACGGAGCACCAATGTTGCGATTCCATTTATTTCTTGTTTGTTTTCTTTTTTTCATGGCTTAACCTTATTTCACCTTATATTGCAACATATGGAGAAGGAGTTCAAATATACGCAATTGTTTCTATATAATTTGCACACATTAAATAATAAATGCCTTCATCTCACTTCAACTTTGTAAAAATTGATTTGCTTAAAATATAACACAATTCTATTTCGAGAACAAGTCATTATTTCTTACGACGGTAAATTTTCCTTAATAGAACTGGTCCTGTTCCGCACTGATAAATCCGTAATAAATTTTTCCACAACCTTTTAAGTTAATTATTCACTTCCTTAGTGTATCATTCCAATTTCATTTTTATTACTAATAAACAACTTGCAACAGCCGCTTTAAACTGCACCCTGTACATTCAACCTTGTTTTCGTTCTCTTGGATTCTCTTCGATACCAATCTCCGTCGACCACTCGTGTCCGTGACTGTTTCCTTCCGTAACCGTTATCGTCTTTTGGCACCCTCATGGTTCTCTTCACTTTGCACGAGTCGATCCCGCGCATTTCCTATGAAAGCTTTGAGTTACGCTATCGCTCTAGACTCGTCCTAAAGATACAATTTTATGGGTTAAAATCATTCTTCTTTATTTCCTATTTTTTAATAATATACTTCAATCAGGTAACTACCGATTATCTTCGGTTTCAAACTTTCCTTGCCTGGCTAATCCAATTGATTTTAACGACTTGATCTTTATTTTCAATATTCTTAGTGTCTTCGAATATGAATCTGTGCTCGCCCATTGCCTTTGACACTTCAACTTTTTCAAGGACTCATGCGTCTCCGAATGTGATCTTGACTTTTTTTTAAATTTAGTTAACCTACCTTGTTTATTAAAATTTAGTTGGTCGTTTCTTAATATATATATTCCTACATATCCTACCTAATATATATAACTATAATATTAAAATTCTATAAAATTAAATACTATGAAATTAAATTCATATAATCTTATATAATTAAAATGTATAAATTATAATATTATTTATTATTAAAGAAAGAGAGAAATCTGTAAATATTAATAATAATATTATATGAAATTAAATTCTATTATATGTGTGTGTGTGTGTGTGTGTGTGTGTGTGGTTGTGTGTTTGTGTTGTGTCTGTGTTGTGTGTGTTGTGGCGTGTGATCAAAAAATCGTTATAAGTGAATGCTTTTCTATATTATAATCCAATATATAAATTACTCTAATAATAAACAATACCTTTAATTAAGGACTCAAAATACTACACATGGTAGCAATAAAGTCGACTCAAAATAAATTAAAAAATGTATTATGAACAGGTGAAAAAACGAGGGTATTTGACAGGAATTCCCGTATTTAAAAAAAAAATGGAACTTCATTTATTAATTTAAGGAACAAAAGAAATCCAACAGGATGTTCTGGAGCCGCCTATCCGAATATCCAAAGGATGTTCTGGAGCCACACAAATCTTTCCACATAAGGTAATGATATTGAACCGCCTGAAGGAGGATTTTCAACGAGAAGAACTACTACTTAAACTGTTGTAATTATTATTAACACTATTAAAGTACTGTGTTACTCTTTGTAGGGAATTAAATGTATATTGTTTCTCTGCATAAGTCGTTTTCCTCTGTCATGTACATTAAAATGAGATTATTTAGCGTGTTTTATGTCTTTTACGGTGTCAGTTATATTGATCGATTGTTACAAGTTGCTAGTTTTTTAATGAGACTAATATATTTATAATATCTTATTATATATATACTTATATATACATATATAATATATTATATATAACTATATATTAGATATTCTTATTTTATGTATTATTCTATATTATATATATTTATATATATAGTCATGGCGGTTTTTCTGGGAAGCAAGGGAGGCAGGCCTCCTATTTTACGGACGCCGTGGAGTAGATTTTGATTGATTTTAGATTTGCTTGAACAATCTCTCTGATTCCTCTAAAACCAAAAAACACACAAATCCAAACACAAAAACACCAGAGATATTTAAAAAACTTTGAAGCATGCGTCAAATTTTGGATTAAAAAACGCGAGTTGGAAAATAGCAAGAAGAAGATTTTAAACCTTTTCTTCCATGCCCCCCCTATGGGGGAGGAGCATTTATTATGAAGACAATTACGATTGAGGATATTGCGAAAGAGATGCAGCAATATGAAAATCTAAATTTCGCATCTCAATATATGGAAGGGAAGCAGAGCTAAGTCACCATATTTTATTTATAATTAGAGCTATATAAGGTTTCGGATTAATATCTCATTTTACAATCTGACTGCTTTAAAGGAATCACTTAATTCGTTTCTATATCTCTTACAGTTTTGCGAAGAGATATTTATATTGTTAAAAGGAATTATTTTCATATGTTCTTTATAATTATCTTACTATTATTTAATGTTATATATATATATACTTTAAATTTTATTTATTATTATTATATATATAATAATTTATATATATATTATTAATCTATTATACTATATTATTCCAACATATGGTACGCGAAAGCACGAGTCGATCCCGTGATTTTTTACGTTCTCGACATTTTACTGAAACGTTCTTTATTATGCCTATATATATATATAATATATATTATTTATTATATATATATATATATATTATATCCTATATAATATCATAAATATATTATATTCTTTTATAATCAATACTCGTGCTGACTGTGCTTAGCATGGGTTAAATAAACCCTTTACTCGCTAATTGTTAGCATAAATTGTCTTATCGATCGTAACATTTTTATAATATAAAAATTATGCAAATTGAAACAAAAAGTGTAAGTCAAATGCTTAATAATGATTAATTTTTATGCAATCCATTAGACAAAAGGGTAAATTGAGTGCTCAATCAAATAGCGAGATTGGCGTGATAAAATCGTTATATTGCTCGTGCCTTTACCATCTCTTTGTTACAGTTTTAAAGTAAGTCTATTAAATAATCCACTTTAAGTTTTTTAACGTTATATTAATTATTGTTTAGAAAGAGATAAACAATATATATTTATATATATATTAAATTATATATACTTAATATAATATATTAATATTATATATTTATAGAGAGAGAAGAGAGAGAGAGAGACCTGCATACAGTCCATCAGTATATACAGTATATCAAAGGCGACTCCTACACTCGAGCTGCTCGGCATTAGCCGAGTTATCTTATAGAAACGATTCGTTTACAATTTCATCAGTTTCATAAATTTGGTAGGATTTCGTAATTTTCTTCAATTTACCAGTTTTTACATAGTATTGATCAATATGATTTTAGAGTTAAATATAAAGATAAAATCATATTATTGCTATTTATCAATTAATTATAAAAGGTGTGGCACCTCGGCTTTTCCAAAGGCGAGAAAATTTTAAGACAGTATACACTTAACATTCGTGAATTTAATTTTTTTTACAAGTTTTTTTTTCCCCACTCCTACCTAATTAATCGTTTTGTATTTATAAAAAAAAAATTAAATGAAACCTATTTGTTTTATTACATTTCGGATAAAAAAAAATTAAAAAAAAGTATTAAAATCTAAATTCTGAATACCTAATTAACCTTTGGTATTTCTTTCATAAGTTGGCATTCTCTACTTACTCATAAATAATAATTTTTTATGAGATGTTCCTGTAAAATAAGCACATAATTAAAGAAATTAAGAACTCTATAATAAAAATATAAATAAATAAATATAAATATCACTAATCATTGAAGAAAAAACAATAACAGCTTGGCCCTAACGAATTAATTTAAATTAAGAGAGCATAATCGCAGAACTAAATATACAATAAATATTTTTCTTAATTACGTTTATATACTTATATATTTATATATATATTGATATATATAATTATAATTTATATTTATATTATATATATTATATATATATATATTATAGATATTAAATAATTATATCTAATTATATATAATTATTATAATATTATATATATATATCTATAATAATAAATATATATAATTATTTATTATATATTATATTATATATACATTAGATCTAATAAAAATTCTGAGACAATATTAATTACTTTATTGATATATAATTATATTATATATATATCTATATTATATATTATATATATTATATATATATTATTATATACTATATATTATATCTATATTATGATAACAGCTTAACTATAATTTATAACAGATATTGCTATAATTGATTGAGTAACATTTTTTGGAAGGTGCCAATTGGTATTGCGGGGCACAATGCTTTTGAATCCCCATAGCTACGCCGCAGCCTTAGTTGAAGTGGGCGCGACAATTCAATATAAAACGAAGAGATATCTTTCTGATACAAAATCTTCAATTCCTAACTAATATATAATATTAATATCTATAATAATTATATAATAATAATATATCAGAATAATATAATATATAATTAATAATATATAATAATAACTATAGTAATATAAGAAGTATTAACGTGTTTAGTTTATATCAGCTTTGTTGTATGAAGCTTAAACTTTATTGTCGAAACATTGAACAAAATGTTTTTAAATACGCTTAGCAATAAAACTTTTTGGTAGTTTTATGAAGTTTTATTTTATTTCGGATGTTTTCCGTACAGATCATTAGGGTAAATTTTAATCCAGCTGGGGCCAAAATTATATATTATATACTATATAATATATATTATATTATTTAAGTATTTTATATTTATTTATTATATATAATCTTTAATATATATATATATTATATTATATATATCTATATATATATATATATATATATATACTTAAATATTACTATACTTATATAATATATATATATTATTATATTATCATATATATGCTATATATATATATCTCTTTATATATATATAACTTATTATATATATTATATAGTTATATTATTATATTATATATAGTATAATATTAGATTATATTATATATATATACATATTCTAATATATCTATATTATTCTATAGTAGCAGTAGACTCGTCTCTGACTCATAGGTAGAGTCTCCACACTCTCGTCAGTAGAGCGTGATCTACTCTGCAGCTTAGTTACATCGACAGTCTCATGGATACAGATAGGCTATACTCTACCTTAAGTATCTATAATTATTTCGCTATGTATATTTCTTATAATGAATTTACATTTTTTGGTGTATGCATCAGTTACGTGCTGTTTCTGTTTGTGTGTGATTTGCAGTGTCTATATGTTATATTTAGTTGTTTTTGTGGGTTTTAAATAATAGCTCTAGTTGAATTTTGTTGTATGTTGGACATTATCAAACTCTGTATTATATTTTGCAAATCTCTCTCATCGTATCTCTCATGGACCTGCTATCTGTGCGGCGCGTATCGAGAGCAGTGATGTTTAGAGAGAGAGATGAAGATAGTTGGAGGGATTGATTAGAGAGCGATGGGGAGATTTTGTACGAGAAGGAGAGAGAGAGAGAGAAGGAGAGATGAGAGAGAGAGGTATGAGGATTTGATCTTTTAATATATTTTTTTATTTGGTGGAGGCTTCGCTCTGTTGTTGTGAGGTTCGATATTTCATGTCACCCTCCTGTTGGTGTTATCGATATGATCCTAACCGGATTATAGTTGCTAGATTTTTGTGTGGCTTTATATGCAAGATCATAAGCCGCGATTTTGACGAATCATTTCCTCCAATCATTGGGTTTGATTATTAGTATGTTAGTTTTTAAAGGTACGTGTTCGTTTGAAGGTGTTTGCTTCTGAACACTGATTACGTGTCTTCACTGATCAACTCCATTTCACCTGTGACTTTTTCACCAAACATAAATACTGAAATACATCTTTACAATAGCATCAAGCACACTTCTTTCTCACACGTATATAAACACTTGACTAATTTACTCAAACTAATATTTAAATTACTGAAACTTATCAAACCAAGCCAGACTCTACCTACTGGACGATGTTAAGATCATCTCGTATCTTATTATCCCAAATGTTCCAGAGAAAGACTAACTCTAATCTAGAATTCTGAACACAGTTATTCACAAATCCACAATTAATCTTTCTTGCGCAAGTCATAACAACACACTAGAACTAAATTTCGTTAGAGTTTCCTAGGTCTGCGCTCTATGGTTAGGTAGTCTATTTTAATTAATCGAGTTAGATAATAAGTTCGTCGTTAAGTAGTATGTACTCGATCTTAGTTTTATTTATCACACCTTTCGAGTACGCTAGGCTTCACAGTTATATCCTATCGGTATAATCTATTTCTAACTCATATTAATATCAATCATGAATAATATTTATTCATACTTAAGCATACAATTCAAGTACATAGAAAATCCTACGTCTACCTTACATATGCCACGAAAATATACATATTCATAAAATCCGCGATAACCACCGCTTTTTCGACACAACAAGCTTTTCTAAAAACTTTATTCTCTATCACTTGCTTTTCACAAGTTAGTAACTTTATATAACCTCCACGCTACACTTTATTTCGGACCCATATATCATTGATCTAACTTACATATATCATACATCAATCAATCCCGATTACCATGCGACATTATAACTAACAGTTAATTATCAACCTTTATACCTAATCCATCTACTCTCTTATATACTAGTTCTACTCTATATTTTATCTACCGTTCAACTACCAAAATTATCATTTATATAACCGCTAATTACACACTATATCTACAATTCATGACATAAAGCTTGTATATATACGATATTACTACGATCCCTATCACTCGCAACCAACTTCTACACTATTCTACCATTCATCTATATAAACCGAAGTATCTTTATAATTATTTTAGAACCAGATGAACTTTGCCACCTGGAGATGTCCTTTACACGGAATTGGAGAATTTTTCACCTCTTCTCTGCATTGAATCAGAAGTGAAAGTTATTCATAAGATCAAAGTTGTCGCATTAGTTATATGCCTAAAGTACTTCCTTTTTCTCTACTATATATTCATCAACTGGACCCATCTCTAAGCCACTAATACGTCGCTATATATAGTACCATACCCCAAAACACAACGACCACCAGCTAAATCCTACACCTATATACTTACCATTACCACGACCAGATGTATCACTATACGCACATACTCATCTATCCTAGTAATATCATTAAATCTAGATAACTAAGATTTATGAACTGTACACGGAAAAGTCTGCAACCCAACACACAACTCGCGAATTACCTAGTGATGTCAGCCCTTATATCTTACCCGACATCTCGTCCTCACACACACGAGGGACCCCCATAGTTCCAACCGACTCTCTCTCTTATGTATACTATATGAGCTAAATATTCACCACAAATATAGACTGAATTAACTATAATATCCTATAATATACATATAAGTTACATCATATATTAATATTACTATATCTTATATCGATGTAGTACAATTATCCCCTATACTACTAATCAATGCACTATCGCTCAAGAACTTATTATTCACTCCTACTTATATTACGATAATTTCACTACTCTATCAGCTCTACTCTGTATATATTACTACTTAAACTATTTGTTCTTAACTTAAAGATTTATATTCCATATGATTATAAATTGTTCTCAATTTTATTATTTAATTAGAAGATTTACACTTTATTTTTTATGATAATATTAAATCGATTTATTTCATATATTTTCTGCGTGTCATGTGGGTTATTATATATTTATTAAACTGATCTCATTACTGTAATTTTTTATTATTATTAAGAACTATATACTTTC
Organism: Trachelipus rathkii; assembly: GCA_015478945.1. Taxonomy (NCBI): domain Eukaryota; kingdom Metazoa; phylum Arthropoda; class Malacostraca; order Isopoda; family Trachelipodidae; genus Trachelipus; species Trachelipus rathkii. Next base: position 6,650 of record JABUQX010079119.1, on the reverse strand, counting down.
TAATGTAGTATCTTTCTTTTTTTTCATATTTTTATATCATCCTGTATTCATCGTATTACTTTTATAGCCTTCTTAAAATCTAGTTTTTTTATCTTTTTTTATTTTATTAATTCATAACTAAATTACCATAATTACTATTTGCTCTAATACTATATTTTTAAAAAATATTATTATCACTCATTAATAAATGTCAAATAAATAAAAGGACAGTTTATTGAATTCTTAGTATTATTTTCTTTCTATTACTACATTTTCTTAGTTGATTTCATAATATAACGCTAGCTAACTCTCATGCTTAAATCAAGTCCATCTAACTTATACTAAACAACACAGAAACGTTTATATTTCATCTCTTTATTTTATTATTATTATACGATCTTCATACTTCATATAATAAGCATAGATTATATATATATCTCCTCTCACAACATCCTTTTATTATTATTTTTCCTTATAAACGTATCACTTTTTATCTACTTAATTATTATATTATTTCCCTGGGCCATAATATAGGCCTACTATTTAATTTCTTTCCCTACCTCATATATACTTCACTTTTTTATAGATTACCTGCCATACTATTTTATGTAATTAAAATCTACTATTATACTATTATTATTATCATTACTCTATCATTATTATTTTTTTATGTGCATATGACTTGCTATATGGAGAATCTGAGGACCGATTGAAAAATTTCATATATATATAGCACTCTCATAATAATCCTATCTTCTGGTTCAAGTATGTCTATCAATTACGGCGATCGATCAGGGGCCGGCGGATTTCTGTGCTCGTGGCCGGATGGCCGGTCCAGGCGGGCGGGGCGGGCCGGGGCGGGCGGGCCATTTATAGCGGTAAGCCTACAATTAGAATGTAAGTCAAACACACGAAAGGTCTTAAAACTTGGGATGATTAAAGTAATCATAATTTCAATTATTATGAATTTAAAATTATAAAAAAGGAATACATTTTTAAACTATAATTCAATTAAATATATTTTCGAAATGAAATTCTTTAGAAATAATTGATATAAGATGCATACTCCATGCAGAGGCTAACACTATCCTATATATAATATATATTTATTATAATGATATCTAAATCAAAATATATTATTATAATATATATATATATATACTATATATATATCTATATATAATATATATATTATTATTATACTTATTACATATATACTATATTATATTGATATATACTCATATAATAGTCAATATATAACTTACTATTATATTATATATATAATATATATATCTATTAATTATATACATAATTATATTATATAATATATATTATATATACTATAATATATACTATAGTATATATATATTAAGACTGCACTTTGTCGTAGTGAATTATTTGCACTTAGAGAGAGACGCCCTTGGATTTCTTCTGTTTAGTATTCTATGACTTTCTGTCACTTACATTTTTTACAAAATGTACACAACTGAAAATTTTTAGACCACTTTTTTTTTAATGAATAATTTTAAAAGGACCATCAAAAGAAACCTGATGGGATTGAAAGGTAAGGATGGAGTTTCTTTCTTTGATCTTATCAGTTAAGTGTGTTTCAGTTTGAGCGTCTGCTATTCTTCAGGTTGGTTGAATATTTTTCGAATGTTATATATCCTCATATTTTTATCTAAATCTATCCTTAACATTAACCGCCGCATTGCACCTGTCAATTCGTAGTTGTTCTATATATAATGCAAAGATTTCGCACATAGATTTGCAACAAGGGTTAATATCGGGCGTGATTGATCATTTCGCAGATTTATGTATATGCTCTCCCCCTCTCTTCATAAACATACCAGAACACTAAATCATCGCACATCAAGCTCTTCAAATCACTTTACTGTCTGGTTTCTTCTCCAAGCATATAACAAGCAAAAACAGACGTACTCTCTCTTTCCCCCGAATGAGAATACACCGCCTTTTTGACCAAATTACCTCACCATCCTATTCTCGTTGAACCAAATATTACCAAAAATATTCTAATGCTCCACGATCCAAATCGTCCACCTTCATCTAAACATTATCTACCCCAGCCAACGAAAGAGAAGAACTTTCCCCAAGCGCATATATATATACACTCAATTATGAGGTCGACCAATAATTGCAAGTACGATCCATTACAAGCAATGAGACCAGACCAAGTACCAGTCAAAGTCCGCTATTTATACAAGTCTTATTAGGCGTCACCACACCAATAAGCGGCATTTTCTTACCAGACGAAGATACAAATATTCAATATCAATACCGAACCATCGCCAAAATCATGATCCTTTGATTATAAATCCCCGACAACTACAATATTATATTTATTATACAATGAATATCTGAAAACATCACATAATTCAACACACCTGAAAATAGCCAACCAATGAACGCACTGAACTGATGAAGAGTCAGAAGGATCCAAGTCCTTAGGCCCTGAAGAGCGTCATTACCCGTGTGTCGGGCCACCAAACGAACAATTTACTACGTATTTTTAACTTATAATATTCATTCAAACCAGGTGTCTCTTGAACAATGGCTTTAAATTTTGATAATTTGCTAATAATGACAGTGACAGTAAAAGGATAACACTAAAAAAGATAATTCCAAAGTGCTTCCCTTTTTATAAGTGATTATGTAGTATATATATATAATATAATATTAATATATTATAGTAATCGTAATATTAATATACCGTATTATAATCATACTATAACTATAACTCCTCCTCTACTGACTATGTAATACTCTTCTATGCACTCAACATCTTATACGTCGTCGCTAATTCACGCATCTACATATGTAATCCGCTAAACAGAAACACATCCACAACTCTCTTAGTCATACAAGCTCGTCATAGAGATTCCGATCTGTCAAATAATCTTATGATGCCATTACTACGTAATAGCTCGCACACTCTACCAGCAAAGAATCATGATTCATATCATAAGACCTGCATTACATAGCTCCTACTGTCTTTCCCACTAACTCCTTAGTGCAAGCCACCTATACATAATACTAACGTACCTCTCTCACGTATCTTATGTATCATAAAATAGCCAACAATTAATCATGCACGATCGCTAATTTCGAAATAATAGCTGTCAGCTACGGATAATCGTTATGATTATAATCTCTTACAAATATACACTCAAATATCTTGTCCGCAGTCTGCAGCCACACTGCGTACGCTATATACATATATATAATCACTCATCAGATCTTCACACTAGTCATCTCTCAGTCTCTCATGCTCTGCACTATCTCACTGCATCATGACTCATATAATCATAAATTCTCTAATCATTACCTGCAGACTCACACAACTCTATATACAACTTAACTGACCGTGTATAAAATAACTAATCATAACTCTACATTATCACTCCCATCGATTCCGGTCCTGATCGTCATCCACTATAACGCTACAGGAATACTCGTGCTGCGGGTGTATGCAATAGCATAGATTATATATATATTAAGTATCTATATAAATATATATTATTATATATATATATATATATTTATTAATACTATATTTTATATATACTATATAATATAATTATTATATATATATATATATAATCCTACGTATACTAATATCATAGTATATACTATAGTATATTCCATTAATAATAAGCTTTTGAAGGATTTCGTTATTTGATTTTCTTGAAAGATATTCACTTTAATAATAATTTAATTACTATTTCTAACAACTTATTTATTCTTTACCGAATTGATGCTCGAATATAGCAAATTTCGAATCTTCACTTTTTGTTAACAACTTCGGAACAATTATAATTTGCTTCAACTTTATCTTGAAATCCTAGTAATCCCCAAAAAAATTGTTTATATTTAGGTATGTCTTATATATTTTGCATCAATTGAAATAACAAAGGAGTAATGGAAATTAAAAATATATTTTTTTATTTCTGTTTGATTATAACCCTCTATTATTCTAGTGTAAAATTTTACAGTAACCCCGGCCAGAAACCCGCTCTCTCTCTCTCTCTCTCTCGGGGCGTTTCTCTGGTATATATACTTGTTTGTAAAAAAATCATTAATTAATGAAAATGCCAAAAAAAAACGCATATATTAAGAATTTTTAAAAATATTTGAATATTCGGATTCACCTTTATACTGCTTACCAAATATTATATGATCTATCTCTGAGGATATAATTGTTTTTGGCTCAAATTTTCGGCTAGAGATTATTCATAAGTTGAGAAAATGAAATTGAATCTTTTAAAACAAATTAATATTTAAAAGTTTATTTAAACCTCATCTCAAAAAATGCAGTAAAGATGCTATATACGCATAAGTATGCGGATTGGATTCGAAATATCTTTTTATCTTAATTTTACAGTTTTTATAATTATATCTCTACTTTTACCAGTTTTATTCATTATATATTTAAAGGAGTGATGATGTATTAAAATTACTACCAAAATTGAATTCAACGCGTTATGTATATTTGTTGTTTTTCTGAACCCGAAAAAGTTTTATATAGAATGTATGAACCAAAATCGTTTTTGTTATTTCTTTCTTTGTAGATGACGATTGCTTTTATTTTGGTCTTAAATTAAACTCCTTAGAGCTGAGGCGAACTAACACCAACTAATGAGTATTAGTCAAGCCTATTAAAAGAGCCTTCATAGAGAGTGTGTTTGGCCTAATTGTTTAGGTTTTACCTTTAAAAACTTTCGTTTTCTATACAACGAAATTATTATTTTTAGATGTTTCATCTATTAGTTAAGGATTCGTTAGATGTTCATTATAAATTATTTTGTTACAATGAAATAAAATCATTTTTTTATAGGAGGTAGGTAAACTAGTGAACTGGGTTTAGGCAGCTTTTTTTCTGTATTAAATTAATTAGCATATTTTAGTATAATCACGATTTTATTGATTTGAAGATTTTTATTGTAAAGGATTTAGAAATGCGCAACACGTTTAGTATCTGACCAATTTTTTGAGGCAGACCGAGTTACGTAATTTATGGCACAATTTTTCGACTTTCGTCGAAAAAGAAAAATGACTCAGCATAACACAAAAGTTATCATCATTTCAAATTTTTTATCTAATCCCCGTTATAAAAGCAAGATTTTTTGTAACGTATATTTTGTTAACCCATTATTTTCCACTTACCAACAAAGCTATACAAAACTTTAATAAAAAGATGTGAAATTTTAGTGTAAAAATGTTCTCCATTTGGATGAATGCAAACTGGAAAAAGATATGTGATTCTTTATGGGAAGGACACCACCCACATTAAAACACACGAAAACACCAAACACACAGGACCGTGCAACTTATTAGCTGAAACGGATTTGTGCCATTGCAGAAACTGTCGTCGACACTCTCTCCGAGAAGGCGGGCGCGTGAATGCAAAGATGCCCAATACTACAATCTTACTATAACCTATAAATACTACTTACACACTAATATACTATATATCACTCATAAATAAAAACTAAACCACACATATATATATATACCACATAATAATATACTCATACTACCTATCTATATATATTGGGGAATAATTTTTAAAACCATATAATATAAATATAATATAAACGTAATATGAATAAGCAAAATATCTTTAAATTATTTTTTATTATTAACCATTATTATTCCCTTTATTATTATTTTATTTATTTATTATTATTTTATTATTTTTACATTCTAATTTCATCTTTCTTTAGCTGACTCCTTTATTGATATCTGTATTTTCAAATTATCAACGTTACTTACCTTTTATTTGCTTAATATATAACAAATACTACAAATCTTCGACATAGCGATAAATTAATAACAATGTCGCTCTCTCTATAGGAATAAACGGCAAGACATACTTCTTGGCGAATTATCAGTTCAAATTTGATATTATCAGATGCAAATTTATTTACTTGGGTTTGTGTGTCATTAGCAAAGATTCAGCAATGGATGATCCGTCATGTTCAGTCTATTTTAAAATTTGAAATCCTATTAGGGGATTTATTGTAGAGATGTGTTAATGTCGAATAAGGGCTGAATGTAATGTTCCAAGTTTGAAGAAACCTTTTTCGCTTTCATTGCCGAGTTGACAAGATTTCGGTAGTCTTCCCAATATTAGAGTCATCCCAGCGCCATTCATATTTTATTCACGCGATGAGCAAAAGATGTAAAAGTCTTTCCCTTGACTTGAAAAATTTTCCAATTTTCTGATCTTATTTAAAATCAGTTTGTTAAGAATCGGTAATAATTTTTATTTTCATTTAATTTTTCATTCCATCTTGGGTAACTCATTCAAAAATGGGCACTTGAGATATAGAACTCTTAGTACATTATTTGGCCAGAAAGGTTGTTGAAAATTTTAAAGAGAGCTGTTTTTCTAAACATTGTTCATGAGCATTCTTGGACTCCATTTAGTGAAAGTTTATTCAGAGTTATTCATTAGACGTTGATTAAGTGATAGAAATTTTATTGCTCTGTAATTGTTTTTAATCAATTATTTTACAAATATTGGGGCATGAAGATAATATTAGTAGTCCAATCCTGTACCTGCGGCTTGTGTAAACCAACTGTCTGGATTGTCCCGTTTCCCTTCTAAATTTGACATCAGAATGCCAGAGAATTTTTCCCCCTTTTCC
>JABUQX010079118.1:22500-38836 GCA_015478945.1 Trachelipus rathkii | reverse complement strand
TTATAGTAATAATATAAATAATAAAATAAAATACTAATAATAAATTATTTTGGAATATTTTAAAGTCAAATATGGAGATCGAAGTCATATCTAGAATATTTTTTGAATTAAGACATGTTTGATATGTTTTAACGAAATTATAATTTATATAATTAAATATTTTTATTTTATATTAAAAATGAAATATAATAAACATATTAAATAGTAAATATTTAATAAAAATATAAATTATAATATGATATTCTTAAAATGATTTTTATATGTTAATGAAATATATTAAAGATGTTATTAGATATTTAATTTTTAAATAATGTTGTTTTATCTTGAACTTCCTATATTAATAATAAATTAATAATAATACATATCATATATTAGCTTATAATGTCATATTTTTAAGGTGCATTTAATTTTTTAATATTTTGCTTATTTGTTCCATTACAGGTCTTATTTTGTTACGGTTTTGTGAACCGTTTGTTTTTTGGACACAGTTTAGGAACTGTGAATTTTGGATTTGAGTTGGAGAAATAAAAGTCTTAAGGATTGCAGCGTATAATTATTCCAAAGGTCGGTCGGACTTTGATGGGGACATACCAGTATCGGAACCCATGCATAATTCCGAATTTGTAAAACCGCGTAGTTATAATTATATACTGATATAATATATAATATTATACTATATTATATATATAATACTATAATAATATATAGTATATATATATATATATAAGTTAATATATATATACCCTATATATATATATATATATATATATATTCCGTATAATATATATACTATATATAGTATTATATATTTATATATAAATATATATAATATATATATTATTTGCTAAACTTTTCAAACGAAAACGCAAAAATGAGAAACATAAAACGACGATTTTTGCCAACTAAAGAGGCATGTGTGAAATAACCATTCCTTCTATTACATTTAAAACAAAAAAAAAAAAAAAAAAAAAAATAAAAAATCGTCTATACCTACCATTACATGGTAATATTGAGCATCGTTTGTCTGAATTTTTTTACAGTTTTGTCATTGGTCTGTTTAACAACCCCCCCATCGAATTGTAAGAATCCGAGTAATTTTTGCTTATTCCTATTAACTTTATTAAAGCCGTATTTTTACGTATTTGCATATTGCTTACGAAAAAATAAAACGTTCTCGAAAAAAAATGCGTGTTCTTTTGTCAAAAATTTAATGAATAATTTTGAGAACTTCCAATATCTTGTCTGGAATCTTTGAATAAATTCCGTTATATGCTATAAAATAAATCTTACCGAAGAATTCTATTTCTTTACCAAAATGTAAAAAGAGGAAATGATGGCGGAGTAGCGGTCATGAAAGATTTTTTGTTCTTTTATTTTTTCTTACAAGGAAGTCAATTTTTTTTTTATTAATACTTAAGAGTAATGAATTCTGTGTCAAATATTTGTGTGATATTCACAATTTTATTAATTATTCCTTAAATATCAAAAAATGCAATGATAAATTTCATACGTGGTAGGCCCGTTGAAGATGCTTCCTTGAATAAAAAATGGCTTTAATTTTCAGCTTTGCCAAATTTTTGATGAAAAGATGTTACATTGATGCACTTTTCATTATTTTTTTGTAACATTTACGTATCATATTATAATATATATATAACTATATAATTATTATATATATATAATTATATATATATATATATATATATATATGATATATAATACTATAATATATATATATATATTATATACTTATATAATATTATAGTATATAATATAATATATATATATACTATAATATATATATATTATAATATATATATATTATTATATATATATATATATATTATATAATATAATATATATACTATAGTTAAGTATAATATATATATATATATAATATATATGACTTAACCGTGCCGTGTCAAACGCAAATTGGTCCCGGGCCCTCCCGCAAAATTCTTTAAATTTGACGTGGCGCCCACCCCGCTCCATAAATATTATATATTATACAATATATATTTTATTATATATATATATATCTATATTAATATATATAATATATATATATATAGTAATATAGTTATATATAATATAATATATATAATTATGTAATTACTTTCAAAACTAAATATAATTCTTCATGGACAAAGTAGCTGAGATTCTATTCATAGGCAATATATTAAGTTGGAATACAATAGTACATGAGTTACTTTCTGTCTTCCTTACGAAAAATTATTATTATATATATATATATATAATATATATATATGTATATATATTATATATATATTATATATATATATATATATATTACTTATATTATATATATATATAATTATTAATATATATATGATATATTATATTTATATATATAATAGATATAATATTATATATATATATATAATCTAGTATGTAGTACTATATATATATATATATATATATACTAAAATATATCACATTATATATATCAATATATATTTATATATAATATATATATATTTATATATATATATACTAATATATATATATATATATAATGATATATATATAATATATATAAATATATATATATCATATATATATATATACTACTCATATCATATTAATATATGTATATATATACTATATATATATTTATAAACATACATATAAATTATATAGAGGTAGATGAATATATAGATACACCATATAAGGTTTTTCATAATATTTATTAAAAGAAATATAATATATCTATAAGGCTTATATGCAATATATTTCTGTACAAGTATACAATCATTAATATTCTATAACTACTATTAAAATCCTATATATCTATATATATATCTTTATACACCAAATACATATATATATATATATACAAAAATCAGAATCAGAAACTAAAGAATCATGTATCAACAGAGAAGAAAATCCGATATTTAAAGATATAAGAGCCAGTATACAAACATGATTAAATAATAAATAATAATATATATAATATATCACAGCTAACACTATATATATATAAAACAGTTTATAATATAAATTGTATTAAAAATAACAGAGAATGTCTAGCACAATGAAGTTAACCTACTATCACTTCTGAAATCCCGTCTTGCCGTCTTGCATTTTGTGAATTACAAAAATGTATTGAATAACCCTCTCATGTCAATGTTTTGGAATGTTGTCGTTCTACACTTAAAACGATTAATTATGCACAGGGTATCCAATATTGGGCTCGGCTTTGCCCAATTTCCACCCTCCCTAAAAAATGAACAATAAAAAGAAAGTTTCAGCCGATTTGACCCTATAAACACCCAAAACTGTAGCTTTTTTTTGCTATCTAAAACTTTGTTTTTGGGTGTTTTTCTGTGTCTGTAGTCATTTTTTCAGAATTTTCAACTTTTCCAAAACCCATGTTTCTGACATTTTTCGTATCAATTCCAGATTTTTTCCAAAATGAGTGCAAATTAGGAATATGCGCAGTGAAGTCCATTACCTACCTACAATAGTCACATTTGTTCTATTTCGATTTTTTGAGCTTTGTGCTCAGCGTTGTCCAATTTCCAAACCCACTTTTTTTGGGATTTTAAAATGAAAAATTGCGATAATTTTTTTCTGTTCGTGCGAAGTGGATGAAATTTTCAGGGCAATATGTAGTCGGAAGGATATGCACATTTTTGTACTTAGATAATTTCTTGTATATATAATTAGTTTTGGATTTGTTTCTTGCGAACAAATTTTCCAAAAAAAATATTTTGGAAATTTAAAAAAAAAATTTTTTTGGGTATACAAAAATTATCTAATTAAAAAATCCATCTTGCCCGAACATATAGAAGCCCTGGAAAATTTGATGTGCATCGTATGAGTAGAAAAAATATTATATTCAATTTCAACTATCCAAAAAATTTCAAAATGTTTGTAAAGTGAAAGTTGATATTATTTTTTTTACACTTGTCCGATAAATATCAATTTTTCAGGGCTTCTATAGTCGGCGAGATGGCATCTTTTTTTACTTAGATAAATTTTTTTGTATACTCTCAAAAGAATATTTTTTCTCAAATTTCCAATTTTTTTTTTTTTTTTTTTTTTTGATGAATTTGTACCCAGGTACATATCCAAACTAATGCATAACAAAAGGAAATTTAAATATAAAATGTGTATCTCTTTCGACTACATGATGCACTGAAAACTTCATCACTTCGCTCAGAACGGAAAAAATTGTATCGCAATTTTTCATTTTTAAAATCCAAAAAAAAGTGGGTTCAGAAATTGGACAACCGTGAAGCACAAAACTCAAAAAATGTAAAAAAACAAATGCTGACTATTGTAGGTAATGGACCCATCTAGCATATTTCAAGTTTGAAGTCATTTCGAAAAAAAATCTGAAAGTTGTTGAACGAAGCAATGTCAAAAACATGGGTTTTGAAAAATTGAAAATTCTTAAATAAGAAAATGACTTACAGACACAGAAAAACACCCGAAAACAACGTTTTAGCGGTTAAAAAGCTAACAGTAGTGGTGTTTATAGGGTCCAAAAATTGGCCTTATTAATTTCGAATTTTATGTTTCCATTTATAGGAGCCGTGAAATTGGCGGTAGCGCGAACCCAATACTGAATGCTTCCCCTAAGTTCTCTCCTGTGACATTGTAGAACGTGAGTAATTTTTTATTCAATTTCTAATCAGGAAAATGTCCGCTCGGCTGTTGCCACAGTTACATGCAAAGTCAAGAGCAGCAAAAACGGTGGGCCTGTAAACACTTCTGGTATACTTGACGCAGATGATGTAGGTTGTCAATGGAATAATAAATTCTGCCAAAATCTTTTATTGATGGTTCTGGAGTCAAATTGTCTTTTCATAAGAGTCACTCGACAAGCTTTGAATTCAGAAGGAAAGTCTTCGTGTGAAATCTCTATTACTTCGTTTTTCAAATTTCAGCTTTTTTCATGCCAATTCTTCATTTCGCCTGATGTGAAAGAAAATTCTGATCAGCGTTATAAAGAGATGCTACGACAAATGGTCATGACTTTCAAAGTCTTTTTTTTAATCTTTACATAAATTGTGTAACGCAAGTTTCCGGTAAAATTACAGCAAGTTTGATATACCTCAACGGATCTAATTAAACGCTCATCCGTGGACTAGCTCATCAAAATGACGTTTAGTTCTATGAACTCTCTGATCTAGAAAAATGGCATCAAGACACCATTGTTGGGCAACAGCAGAAGCAGTTGCCATATTATCTTCAAAATTATTTTTTAAATGTGAAAGGCTATTAATTGAAGCCGTTACAAAGTTACGAGTAGTTTCCTTTTGAAGCATCGAGCGGTTACCGTCTGTAGAAATTTCGAGAACCAAGTTAGAGATTCTATTATTAATGTTATGAAAAAAACACGAACCTGGAAAAACAAATTAAATTTCCATGCTTTTTTTCAATCCATTTGTCTTTGCTCTTTCATCGAGTTTTGTAGATTGCAGAACCAATTTGAATAAAACTGAAACCACGGGCACGGGCCCCCACATGCACCGGGCCCTCCCGCATTGCAGGCCTTGCGGTCCCGTAAGTTACGCTACTGCTTTAAGAGTTGTGAGATTGTGTCAAATATTTGCATGATATTCACAATTTTAATTATCCTTAAAATAATTTCATTGAAAATGCAATGATAATGTTTTCACTACAAAGTAAGGCCCGTTTTAATTTGTGACACCTGAAGATGCTTCCTTGAATAAAATGGCTTTAATTTTCAGCTTTGTCAATTTTTGATGAAAAAATCTGTTACAATGATGCACTTTTCAATTGTTTTTTTTTTTTTTTTGTAACAAAGACTATAGTATATATATATATATATATATATATAGCAAGTCAGCATCCGTCTATCTTTTTAAGTTAATATATCAGTATATAGTTAAATCTGATACAGTATATTATCATAGCATGTGACTTTTGTCCTTATAACTTTTCAATGTTATCATATTTAGCATATTAGTCAGGTTGAATAATCACTAGGTATATTATCTATAATTTGATGTCGTATAATTAGATGTTCGATTTCATATATATATATATTATATAGAGAGAGCAGGAGAAGAGAAGAGAGATCGGAGAGACGATATTCCTCCCCGAAGACATCATTGCGACTGATAAATCAATACGTCCTGGCATCTCACTGAATTTATGTATGGTTTACGTGTGCATACATTGTTTGTTAAACAAGTTGTTAAAGAATAAGGAATTCATTCGCGGTCGGTTTTGGGCACGGAAAAACCGATTCTTAAGATGCGTAAGAATTAGTCTTTATCGACCAAAATTGCTAAAACGAAAACGGCGTTAAGTGCGCTTTAACAGGATGCTTGCGTTTTCCCAACATGCCAACAAGATTCTCTTCATTACTACTGAATTTATATTTACTGATGTATTAAGTCTGTTGTCTTGTCATATCACTTAATTTCTCTATTTATCTGCAAACAAAAAACTACTTTTCTATGATCTTAAACTATCTTCACAGTCCATTTATATAGAAATACATTTTATGAATCTATTGATTTTGTATCTGAGCTCTTTTTTTACAAATTAGACAGGCATTTCTTTAATAATTTTTGTAAATTACCTCATTAATAAATATTTTTTAATTATTTTTCTAGACTAGTTTTCTTCGAGACTTAATTGTCTGTATCGTCGGACTTTCCGCTCGCGTCCGGTCTAAAAGCTTTTTCCACGCTATTTCGTTAGAATGTTCTTATATATAAAGCCATGTTGTATTTTTTTAGCTTGTAGGAGTTGCCGCTTCGTCTAGTTACATGGTCCACAAAATATAGTGAATGAGCATATACATATATATAGTATAATAATATATATAATATAATATATTATATATATATATAATATATATATATTAATATATATAATATATATATATATACTATATATAGTATATATATATATATATATATATAATATATATATAGTATATATATAGGCTCATGTCAATAAATCCTTACTTTTTTCTAACTCATAAAATTTAGGTTAAATTTTTACAACTAGTTTAAATTTTTAAAATGTTTGGTAAAAAATTACTTAAATTAATGGTAATAGTTAATGGAAGTTGAAGTTTTTTTAATGTCAACATTACATTCCCTTTTTATAATAAATATATATATATATATAATATATTATAATACTAATATATATAGATTATAATATATAATATTATATATATATATAATATATATATATATATATATATACTATAATATTAATAATAAAATATATATTACTATATATATATATATATTATATATACTATATAGTAAAGTATAATTATAATACACGTGTTATTGTAATGTTCGAAAATTTCTGCAATATCCTTTGAATATTATTTCAAATAGATTTTTTCCTTCATTTCTAGTTTTATCTCCCACGGCAACTATAAACTCGCAAGTAATATTGAATCAATCATACTTTAGGGTCATTCCTTTTTGTATTTGTTGTTACTTCAATGTTTACAAAGTAAAACGTACTCGTCGTGGTTCGCAGGACTATCCCACCGCTCTATGTTTTGGCGTTGCACCAATGCAGTGTATTGTGATATCATATTCAATTAGCAGCAAATCCTGTGAAATAAATATAAATTGTTCTTTTTAGATATCCAAGCAGTAGTTTTAACTTTCTCATCTTAATATAATACGTATATCGTCGTTATAAATCTTCAAATCCTACCACGATAAATCCTAAAGCCTCAATTGTAAATCTTCTATCAACCAATTATAACTTAACCTAAACTTAACGTGTAACGAATCACTAACCAACCTAATCCTAATCCTAATATAAGCCTAACCTGACTTAATCATAAAGTTACATAACGTAACCTAATTCTAAGGTAATCAAATTCAAGATTAAAAAATAATGATTTATGTTACCTCCCGCAAGTAGTTACCGAATTTACACACACACTGGTTTTCAAATATTTAATTCCTCTTTGTTTTTTAATTGTACATGTAATTAATTACCATAAGAAACATAAAAGAACATAACTAAATACTGAAAGAACACATTGTTGAAACTTTTTTTTAGGCACCAATAACAGTTAATAATTAAATAAAATTGTTTAAAAAACTTAAAATATAAATAAAAAGTTAAAAAGAAAAGAGATTAAAAAAAGACTAATCTACCATTAACACCGAATACTGTAAATATTGAAATAAACTTATTTTCTCATTTCCTTGCGGTAAATTTTCTTTTTCATTATTAACCAACAAAACTTCACTCCAAAGAACGTAAGGACCGAAAAAAAGTTAGACATGACCCTAGTCAGTATATATATATATAACCGTATATATATATATTATATATATATAAATATTATATCTATAATTATATATTATATATATATATATATATAATATATATATATATATATGATACTAATATACATATATTATATAATATATATATATTGGTCAGAGGATGCGAGAGAGAGAGAGAAATAGAGAGAAGAATGAGGGAGAGAGAGAGAGAGAGAGATGTGACGAGAGAGAGAGAGAGAGACGAGATGAGGGAGAGAGACCCGGAGAGGAGAGACTAGTCAAAAAGAATCCATTTTATTGATGAGACGAGAGAGATTATTACCTCGGTCCATACAGGCGATGATTTGAACAATGGGACTCCGCGTCGCAGAGTTAACATTAACCAGATGCTCTAACCACTAGGCCATCCCACTAGGGCCTAGGCCATCCACGTCCCCATAAAAGAACGCTTCAAACGTAGTTTTTAAAGCACCCGGTTTTCTCATCCCATAATTGCTGAGTACTCAAAGGCCTGGCCCACATTTTGTTGGGATTTATGATTACATTCATATCTGATTTTTTTTTTTTTTAATTTCTCCTCGAAGGGAGTATTTATCCCTCATCCGGGTCCAAAACCTAGACCTAAGGATGAGGGATTTTCGGTTTACCCCGAGCACCCTTGAAGATGGGCCAAAAGTGGCGTAGAATGGCATCCCATATCTTCCGCGGAGTCCATATGGATTCCCTCGAGGTAGAGAGAGAGAATTTTCCTAGTGGCTCTCAAGTCGCAGCTCGGCCAGCCCTGCTCAATAATATGGACATCAGAATATAAAACGTTGACGAAAGTTTGTTTACCGACCTCACAGTCAGTTCAAAAACTAAAAATGTTCAATTCCTTATAGTTTCTTTCTATTATACATAAATATCAAGGTTTGTAAATATTTCCAAAATCAAAATTATAAATTTAATAACTAATGATTAATAATAATATTCAGTAATAAAAATAATTTAATTTTATTTTTGAAAAACTTAACTTACAATTTTAATATAAAATAATTTTCTTTGAATATAGAAGTAAATAATGTATTTTACTAAATCTTAAAATTACACAGAGTAATGTTTTTTGTTTTATTAAATTTTAATATATATTATATATATATATATATATATATATATATATAATATATATATATTATTTTATATATATATATATATATATAATATATATATATATATATATAATATACCGTATACTATATAATACTATATATATATATATATATAATATATATATATATATATAATTTTTTTTTTTATAATTTTATAATATATACTATATATATATATATATATATATATATATATATATATATATACTATATATATATATATATATATATATATTATTGATATATATATAAGTATATATTATATATATATATATAATATATATAATATATATATATAATATATATATAATACTATATATATGATATAATATAAATATTATATATATATATATTATATATATAGTGTTGGGCCCGCAACCCAAAAATAATTGCGGCGCAAATCGCAATCGCAATTCGTAAGAAAATTAAATATGCAATCCCAAACCGCAAACGCAATTGGCGGTAGACCGCGAATGCGGTCGCTCAACCGCAATTGCCAACCGGCAACTATTGTACGGCTTCAAATATCGTAAAACAAGAGAATTAATACTTCTCCAGCAATTATTTTATTAATGATTTAGGAAACATGATCTTTTATTTCAATACATTTTTATTTTTCAAAATAATTTAAAATTATTTTCCTTTGAGGAATGCAAACATTTCAAAATGATTGTGCGGGAGAGAGAGCAACGCTTTCTTTCCTAGCGAAAAGCAGTCTCGTCACTGCCGCACTCGAATGAGGAAATTTGGCCGTATTATATATTTATATAGTTATTATATATATATTTTATATATATAAGTATATATACTTATATAATATATTTAATAATATTACTATTAATATATATATAGTATATATTTTATATATATATATATATATATATATACTATATATATATATATACTAATATATATATATATGTGTGTGCTGTGTGTGTGTGGTGTGTGTGTGCGTGAGATCACAAAATATATGCTAGTCTATCTAAGAATAGTTTCTTTACCTCTCCATGTATGCTTGAAATATGTGATCGCAGACTGTAGAGGGACTTTTTCTGAGCCTGCCTTGTAACATTTAGACTGTGGTAAACACTTAATACATTTTAAATACCATACGTATCTAACCTTGTCTTCGTTTGAGCTTTACAAACTCAACAAAGTTCTTGGTATAGGTAAGGGCCAGGGCTTTGTGATCGACTACCTACAGTTTCACTTCTAGCATAAGCAGAGCTATTAACAGTAGCGATATCTACTGAAATATCACCTGTCACTTGAAGAAATAGTACGGTATGGACCGGAAAATTTTTAGCTGACGTTCGTCAAGAAACGATCCAATTTTTATCAAGAGTGAAAAGTTTTTACGATAAAAAAAAACAAAACCTATTTCAGCAATAGTTGAATTTAGACTAATAACGCTGCGCATACAAAATGAAACTAGACCGGGTACATACTGTAATAACATGTCTAAACTTGTTACGAGTTTGAAACAATTTAAAACCAGAATAGAATTAAATGTTTATTTTTGGTAATTTTTTAAAGTTGCGGTTGCAATGCTAGTCGTCGGTTTAATTTTGCTTAAAATAAGTGCTGGTCGCAAGCCAATTCGTGCAACTCCATTCAAAATAATTGCGCCGCACTCGGCAACCGCAAATGAAATAATGCGATCGCCCAATTGCGGCCGCACAACAAGTTTGCGCCGCAAGTGATCAAACACCTATAATTATATAATATATATATATATTATATATATATATATATATATTATATATATATATATATACTATTACTATTATATATATATATTTATACTATATATATATATATAATATATTATATATATATATATATATATATATAATATATTATATATATATAGTATATATATCATATACTATATATATATATTATATATACTATATGGGAGTAGGAAAAAAAAACTGAACCTTAGATGCTTGCCAGACGACGTTTTTTAAGGGTTTATTAGTAGAAAAAGATATATCAATCGATTAGATTACTGAAGGAGAATTACGTGAATTGACTAACGTATTATAGAATACATTTTTTTAAATAGTAGCTTTATGTGGTTTTCGTTTTCATATTGCTTAAGTCAAACTAGCATAAGTGTATTTATTTAGCAGCTCTTCAACCAGTATTCTCGCTTACCTAACAATATATATATATATATATATATAATTATCTTATGATATATATATATATATATATTATATATATATATATAAGACTTATAGAATATATATATATAATTATATAATATATAATATATAGTATATATATTATATATACAGAAATTTAATAAAGCTCAAGGAAATATATTGTCGTCTCTCTCTCTCCTCTCCTTCTCTCTCTCTCTCGTCTCTTCTCCTACTCTCTCTCTACTAATCACTACTTACTACTACCTATACTGACTACTACTACTATACTTTACTACTACTACTACTATTAAAATTTTACTGGCTGAGTAATTAAATACTAAGATGTATTTTAAATATTTATAAAAATATATAAATTTAAATATTTGAAATAAAAGAACATCCTTTATATTAAAATAATACGGAATTGTTTCAATTAAATAAATGCGAATCGAAATTCTATTTATTGCAATGAACATTATTAGTTAAATATTTCTTAAAATATATATATATATTATAGTATAATATATAATATAATATATATATATACTATATATATATATATATATATATATATTATTATTAATATATTAATATATTATATTATATATTATATATTATATAGTATATATACTAATTATTATTATATGCCCTTATATTGTATTTCATTAGCATGCACAACAATGTGAGTCTTTCTTTCAGATCAGATATTCGTCACAAAAACTACTAATAGCTACAGGGAAAAAGGAATACATTGCTCGAATGCTGGTCCAATTTTAGTGTGGAAATGGCAAAATATAAAAAAGAAATAAAAAAAAAACAAAATAAATAAACATCATATCTCAAAAACTACCATCCTAATAATCTCAAGAGAAATACATTTGGAATCCATGTAAAATTTTAGCTTAGGAAAATTGTAAAGTAGAGTCAATAAGTAAATAAATTAAATAAATACTTGCTATTGTTTTTTTTAGCGTGACAGCACAGAATACATATTTAATCTCACTTAGATTATAATATATATATATTATTATTATATAGTATCTTACATACTTACCTAGATCCTATAATCTATAGTATGATATTGATTTTACGTATAGTGCTAAGTATATCCTATTAAATGATATTATAATCTAATATAAGCCCATTATTCTACCTTTTAATGTATAGGTGGTGGTACATAAAATATTATTATGTAAAGTGTTACCACGCCGTTGCTCAGATGCTAGGGTGTTCGAGCCGAACGGTGGGACATCAGGTGGGACGTTCCATAACCCCTGTAGGGAGGGCGGATGAACACTCCGCGACACCCACAATACTCCCAAAGACGGGGGTTCCGGAGAAACCTCTCTCCGGAGGGGGTATAGTCCACCCCGTAGTTCCCGGTTAAGGGCCGAGAGACCCGACTCCTCGCCTATCGGTGCGGCATTTTTTCAACTATATACCTTGGGTATTCTTTAGTAAAAATAAAATAAAAATATTTTTTCAATAGAAAGTCTACTATTATTTATTATTACGTAGTCTAACCAATAAAAGTTGCGGTCTTCCCCTAACTAAGCTCTTTGCTAATCCTAATTGAGCTATTAATATTTATTTAACTCAATAACTTTTTTTTATTTTTTTATGTTTTTTAACATTTTCCTATCCTAAAATTTTCACCAGGATCATTCCAAAAATGTATTCCTTTCGCTGTAGCTATTGTTAGTTTTTCTTTGTTTTTTTTTTTTAAATGTGCCGCACTAAAATTGTGACCAGCGCATTCCAGCAAACAGTTATTCCCTTTTTCCTCGTTGCCTTATTTTGTAGTTTTTGACGAGATTATTGAGAATTGGAATTGAATAGGCTATATTTTGCTGTTAATTGATCTTAGATACATCTTTAGCGCCACGTATAATATTATCTATTTATTATAGTTATATATTATATATATCACGTATACTATATGCTTATACATTTATATAACCTATACTTATTTATTATATCTATAATTATATGTAATCTTCGCTAGGTTTATCAGCTGTACTAAACTATTATTAGTGCAATAGCGAGCTTCTCTCATCCTAGCTTCTATAGTATATTTATAGTATTCCTAACCTTATTTACTTATATATACTCCTTAGTATTATATGTTATAACATTACGTATGCTTACTTTATTATATTATTTATCACTACCTATCTCTCGAATCTACCTGCACCCGTTATATATATATATATATATATTACTATGTAGCCTATTAGTACTTATCACTACGTGCTACTCTTAAGTCACTGTATCTATTATATTCTACGTACATATACTTTATCTTATACCCTTAATTATGAGTTATACAGCTACCTTATCTTCATATACTATCTACTATAAATAATTATTTAATACAGTTTATACTGATATTAAGGTATATACGTAATATATAGTATTATATATATATAGTATTACTATGTATACTCGTAATATATTGTACTATACTAACCATGCCAGTCGTACAATTCTCTGATTGTAAATTCTACGTTGCTATTACAGCTGTGGTGAAGTTGAGGCAGGTACAATTCGTCATTAACTCCTATTCGTCCTATCAGCCACGATTTCTTCCCTACAATCTGGTGATAACGTCTCTTACCTTTGTCGCTGTTTTTCTGTGTACTCCATTTCTATGCAGCTTCCTGGATTCCAGTACACATTGATCCACAATGTTCGGTGTGGGAACTGTCTCCCTAATAAGCCGCATGCAGCCGCTGCACAGTTCCCCTAAGCTGCCAACGAAGGAGCCCTTCTTGGTCGCGTATCGTCCCGGACCCAACATTTCCCACATTACTCCCTCACAAATTTGTCTTATAATTTTTTTTTGTTGGGAAATGTGCGCTGCTTCTTCACTCCAATAATAATAATTGTTCTTTAACAACCTATTCCCTATCACCATTTGGCAATTGACGGATTCCGGTGATGGAGTTAAAGCCAGTTACGGAGATTGTACGGCCTGTTTTGGTGCACGGTGTCTCTTTCATCTCATCAATTTGGGAAATATTCTCAATCTTTCTTCATAAATTATTCATCTTTTTTCCCTGTTCTCTCTTCTCTCTAGATTTCCCCGTATCTATTCTTTAATCGAAACTCGGTTGATCTGTACAAGCGTCTCTAATATAGGAAACACGTTAACTCCTCTCGTTCGAACTGGGCGTCCCGTAGGCTAGGATTCGTTTTCGGTGGAGGGGGGGAGGAAGGAACTCGCGAATCTTTGCCGCCCCTGCTTGGCTTGTACAATTCTGCGCACCCCAGTTATGCCGATGATAAATAAACGAGGTTTTAAGGAGAAAATTAGAGATTCCCTGTTATATCTTTCCCGCTTAGAATTTTGTAGAGATTACAATGTACCTAGAATGCGCTAGCGTCATATCACTCTCCAGTCGCTCACTACATTACACACAGGTTGTTCTAGCGGCTACAAACCGCCTCTACGCGAGCGCGTAACTCATAATAAGTGAACATTGATCTATAAAACAGCCAGGCTACTATACAGCCTACATATCTATCTACATATCTGAGCTCATAGTAGATCTCTCATAGGACAAATCCATATTAACGCTATGCAACTATCCGAATGTAACTCCGTAGACGCGAATTGCGTAAGCCTTTTTGACGCTTAGCGAGACTCTAGCCTGAGAAAGCTAATCGCGCTTTTCTCTTATAGTTAATATCTTGGGTTCTAGCGTCTTACTACCAACGGCAACGTCGTTCTAGTTATGTCAGTCTCTGAACGTTGAAGGTCTACTAAACTGATAACGTTTCATCACTGCAAAGTCCGCCTGGACGAAACCTAAGGGATTAAGTCTCATCTCAAGACTATAGTATCGTCTTCTTAATCAATAGAATCTTGATGTGTTTTGTGATACGTAACAAGCTATATCCACCAGACAAAACCATCACTTTCTCGTGCAGTCATCTCATCTCACTGGTTTATTATGAGCGATTCCTATAATCGGCGTCATCCTATAATCTTTTCTGATATACTCTCCTCCATTGTCCACCTCGTAAGTAACGTGCCTGACCTAAGAGTAGTCTCTGTCTGCTGATCCAGACGCACACTTTATTGCTGGAGGTGCTACAATGTCAGCGCACTCTCAGCTCTAACACGCTTCGGATTCCTCTGAGCGTCATCAATTGCTTATGAACTATACACCTTGATGTTCTATTCTATGGACCTCGTACCAATTCAGACTCTGAGCAACTCTAATATCTAGATATGTGACAGCTGATCCGTCTCACTATGACTATATCAATAGACTAGAACTAGTTTGTCCGATATCTCGCTAGTGTGCTGTTGTCTCTTGCAGACTGTACATATAGCTCGTCTGATATCTCATAACTTTAATTTCAGTTTTGAAAAGCTTGTTCAACTAATAAACGTTGAAACAGTACAGCAAGTATTTTCGACCGCATGTTTATATTTGGGAACAAGTTTTCGGCGCATTAGTTTAATCCGGCTAGGCCATTTATGATTTATTCTTGAGAACCATTCCACTTTTATCCCTATAATTCCCACTCTTCCAAGAGGACTTCATCTTAAGAACCAATCAAATTGTCTCTGTAGAATTTGAATGATGATTGAACTTCGTCAAATGAAGCGTCACAATTGGTTGGAATAACGTATACTAATAGGATAGCACGGCGATATACCTGCTGGGAAAAAATTCCTTTCAGTATAGAAAGAAAAATCCAATTATTTAGGCTAGAATAAAAAAATGTTAGTCGATAGTACGTCTCC
>JABUQX010079118.1:7500-10000 GCA_015478945.1 Trachelipus rathkii | reverse complement strand
TTGTGTTGTTATACAAAATATGGCTTGAATCAATAGATCAATAGATCAACAAATCAATAGATGATGAGTGGGGTGGGGAGGGTGGGTTGAGTGGTTTGATTTACTGATTTACTGCTTTAGAGTGTATAAAAATAAAAAAATTTTAAGTTATAAACATAAAAAGAATAAAACTTTTGGTAAAAAAAAATATTTTTAAACAAAATAAAATAAAAATAAATAAAAGTTTTGTGTTATGTTATACAAAATATGACGAATCAATAGATCAATAGATCAATAGATCATAGATGGGTGGGGAGGGTGTTGTAAGGGGTTTGATTTACTGATTTACTGCTTTAGGGTGTGTAAAAACGCAATTTTTTTTACGTTATAAACATGAAAAGCATAAAAAAAATTCATAAATCCAAAATGTTTTAAGCAAATAAATTAAAAATAAATAAAAAAATTAAAATTTTGAAAATAAATTAAAATTTAAATTAAAAGTTAAACACAAAGAATAAATGTAAAATGAAACATAAAATAAAATAGCAAACAATATATTTTAGTTCACATTTATAAAAGAAAACGAGATTTTGAAAATAGAAATGTCAGTCTTCAACCTTTAGAAAACGGGTTACCTTCCGCCAGTCCTATTTATCCTTCCTCTTCTGTGTGCTCTCCAAATTTCATCCTTCTACGTCAATTTCCAAGGTTTTGGGGCTCAGCCCCAACACCCTGTGAGCGTAGCGACACGTAACTTCGTGTGCGACGAAGTTACCTTATAAGAATGGTGTGTACCACGTTTCGTCCTTCCATGTCAATTTCCAATGATTTGGGACACAGCCCCATCCTTCAATGAGCGTAGCGTCACGTTACCTCGGCTGCACCGAGAATACCTTATAAGAAGGGTGTATACCAAGTTTCATCCTTTTATGATCATTTACAAGGTATTGGGGCTCAGTCCCTACACCCAGTGGGTGTAGTGTCACTTTACCTCTTCTGTATCGAGGATACCTTATAAGGTGGTATACCAAGTTTCATCATTCTACAGTCATTTCCTACTTGGAGGGGCCAGCATTCCCCTCCGGGAGTGCACGGCTACGCAACTTCGTCTACGACGAGGATACATTATAAGAAGGGTGAATACCAAGTTTCATCATTCTACGGTCATTTCCTACTTGGAAGGGGCCAGCACCACCCTCTGGGGTGTACACCGCCACGTAACCTCGGCTGCACCGAAGATACCTTATATGAAGAGTGTATAGCAAGTTTCATCGTTCTACCCCCTCCGGTGGATGCACGGTCACGTAACCTCGTCTACAACGAGGTTACGTCACCCCCTATGGGGTGTCAAGTTTGAGGGAGATACCGTATCGCAAACTCCATCCGGTGCTAGGTGTGGTGCGGTGTGGTGCGGTGCTGTGCGGTGCGGTGCGGTGTGGAGCAGGGCCATATACAGTTATAATCGGAGAAAATATATATACATAATTAAACATTTACTATTTATTTATTTTTTAATTTATTTATATATCTTTTTTTTTTTAAATTTATTTATTATTATTTATTTATTTTTTATTTTTCCTTCGCCTGTTCGGCCTCGTCTTCAGCCGCATCATTCGACTTTCCCTTTTAAGGCCGAATTTGGGTAGATATACAGTATATACGCAGAGAAGGGTTCTGCGAACTCGGTGCCTCACTACTTATATATATATATATACTATATATATATATATTTATATATTATTTATAATATATATATATATATATATATAATATATATATATATATATATATATATATATATATAATATATATATATATATATATATATATATAATATAATATATATATTATTTATAATATATATATATATAGTTATATATATATATATATATATATATATATATATATTATATATAATATATATATTACTATATATATATATATATATAAATATATATATTATATAGTATATTATATATCATATATATATTATATATATATATATATATATATATATATTTATTTATTGATTATACGAGTTCTCGCCAACTTCAATTAATAATTAAAATATTGATTAAAATTTTTAAATTAAAATATAGATTTATTAAATTTACTTCATACGACATTCGTTTGTAAATTCATTTTTAATTAATCCAACAGCTTTCAGAAAAAAAATGAGACGTTCACTCCTCACACACTTTGTCAATTGTCCAAATTATTTCTACTAATATCTTTGTTGGATTCTGTTTTAAGCAAAATCGAGAGTGACGCTCAGCTTTGCTCCGTTTCTAAACTCAGCTATTGATGATATATCTATGTTTTCTCACGCGTTTGGCACAGTGTTGCTAAAAAGACCTTGTCGTCAATAGATTTAGGAACTTGAAAAACAAAGGTTACGAAAACCGCATTCGCAATGCTGTAAATTTTTAAAGTTATTTGCTTCAAGTAAAATAATAATAATAATAAAAAGATTAAATAGAAGGCTGACGGAAGCTTTGTCTATTGAGTGTTCACAGAAATT
>JABUQX010079117.1:22500-35169 GCA_015478945.1 Trachelipus rathkii | reverse complement strand
AAAAAAAAATGGCCTAATTTTGAACGTTTTTCTGAGTGTTTCTTTTCACTACACAGTTTTTTTTCTGATTGTTTCCTTTCACTATGCTAAAGTTTTTTTTCTCCGCTTATATAGGTTTTCTGATTATCAATAATTCAAATCTGAATCATAGTATGATTTTCTTTTACTTAGGCATTGATATCAAGGTAGTTAATTAAAATAAAATCTAAAAAAAGATTTGTTTTATTTAAAATTATTTTTCGACGAATGAAATAAAAAAAATTTATATATATATATATATAATATATATATAATATATAATATATATATTAAATTATATATTATATATATAATATAAATATATATTTACTATTATATATATATATATAATATTATATAAGTCTCGTTTTGGTTGATTTAAAAAAGAGTAACGGGAACCACTATAGAGTAGAACCGCATAGATATCCAGGAGTCAAGGGTCTCTTGGCCCTCTAGGTAGAATGATGGGTGGGAACTCGTCCCCATTTTGTCCCACGATTGAACGTGGACTTTCTGAGAAGTTTGAAGTAAAGAAAAGTGGCCTATAATTCTATTTAGGGGGCTTCAAGCCAATGGGGACGAACGGGGGAGGAGAGGGCGTCCCCTCCCCATTCGGTCTAACTAGAGGCCGAGGAGATCCCGAACTCTGATCTATTCTAATTGTTACTCTTAAGATTTTTGGAAAGTTTTTAAAAATTATTAAAAATGGAACTTTATATATATATATATATATATATTATATATAAATATATATTATATTATAATATATATTAATATATATTATATATATATAAATATATATATGGTAAAATTTTAATAAAGTTTTGGCAGCACTAATTTTTTTAGAGTTTTTTTTCGAATAATTGTTGGTGGTTCGAATTTAAATCGAAAATCGATATACTTTTGGTTATATTGATACATTTATCGATATGGTATATCGATACATAGTATATTATATAATATTATATTATATATTTATAATATAATGATATATATATATATATAATATTATTATATTTATTATTAATAACAAATATCCCAAAAGTTGCGTTTGAATTTGTATATTTCATAAGTTCATCTCCATGCAAAATAATATGTCCCAATATGTACATTCTTTGGGATTTATTTTTTTGGGTATAATCATAACGAATATCACGGGTGGGTCCGCCCCGATTCAGGGATCGGGGGGTTCTCTCGGGGGGCTTCTAGGTTGGGACTTACGGGGGGGACAAAAATCCCCCCCTCCGTGGGGGATGGTCTCCGGAACCCCCGTCTTTGGTTTTGGGTGTCGCGGGGTTCCCTCCGCCTAATCTCCCCTCCGGGGTATGAAACGTCCCCCCACTTCGTCCCCCCTCGGCTCGAGCCCCCTAAAAAACCTGTTTATTACCCCATTTTAGGGGGCTTGTTGGGACTGACTCACGTGTCCGTAAAAAGTTAGCCTTAAACTTATTTGATTCCACTGTTATGCCGTAAAAAAAACTAGCTCAACTTTTAACTGGGGAAGACTGATTTAGTTAGCTGCCGAAAACATTAAATATATTATATATATATATATTATATATAATATATATATATATATATATATATATATATATCATATATATAAAATATATATATATATATATTTTATCACGGAAAAAAGGTTTAAACCAGTCTACAAACTCTTTGGACTAAAATCACGGTACATTGATACCTTGCTTACCTGTTTACATGTTGACAAATTAAACCCAATGCCTTAAAAAAACCTAGCGAACTCCAATCGTTTTGGCATATATTGAAAACAAATTCACTAGAATTTTCATATTTCCTAAACTCTTTTACTCTGGACAAACTCCACAATACAGAACATAACCGCGAATTCACAAGTTTTGAAACCAATACTGGAATCCGCTGTTTTGGTGAACAGTTGTGTTTGCCAATCAAATATGAGAAGGTACTGGATTTTATTAAAAAAACTCAGAATGCCAAGAGTCGGGAAAAAAGGCAACCAAAAAATAAATAAGCCTTTCATGCAGTTAAATAAAATTTTTGCACTAACTAATAGCAATTAAATTAATACAAATAAGGAATAAAGCGTTTAAAAATTTTTGCACTAAAGTAGCAAAAAACGCACCAGATCTATTGCAAAATGCACCAAATTGGCATCACTGGTTTTTATATTTTTATTCAGAATCTAAAAAGTACAAAAAACGATATAAACCAACTAAGTTCGATAATATACCATATCAATGTATTTGTTTAAACCCCCATAAAAAATTAATCGACTGGACTTAGTTTTTTATTTTTTCTTGGAGAAATGTAAAATTAAGCTATATAATATTATATAATTATAATATATAATATATATATATATATAATATATATATAT
This sequence comes from Trachelipus rathkii, assembly GCA_015478945.1. Lineage (NCBI taxonomy): Eukaryota > Metazoa > Arthropoda > Malacostraca > Isopoda > Trachelipodidae > Trachelipus > Trachelipus rathkii. The sequence continues at coordinate 32,783 of JABUQX010079117.1, read as the reverse complement.
ATATATTATATATATTATATATAGATATTAAGCTAAGAGTATATAATATGTTGGAATAGTTCTGAAAAAAAAATTTGAAAACCAAACCTTAGTTCATATGCTAAAACCAAGGCTTAACATAAGCAGTAAAGGATGATCCACGGACTTCAATATTTCTTTCAAATTTTTTTTCAGTCCAAATGATAAGACCTATTATATTATATATATATAAATATATATATATATATTATATATTATATATATTTATAATTATATAATATATATATATAATAAATATATATATATATATATATATACTATATAATATTATATTTTTTTCAAGTGGGTTTAAAAAAAAAAATCTTAATGTTTTTTTTTTTCTTTGTCAACATAAAAACATTATTAGGAAGTATGTTGTTAAAACTAGTTTTAAGTGGTTGTATTTAGTGAAGGATGATATTATTTTAATAAAAATTGTTTTTTGATAATTTAAAGAAAAAAATAAATGTTATTTTTTTACCCCCAGTTGTAAATTATAAAGGTTAAAAAAAACCAAATATAGGAAAAAAAACAAACATAGTTTAAATTTCTACAAAAAGTAGGTGTAGTCGTCACTTATACCCTCTGTGTACCGTCACGTCACCTCTTCTGTTAAAGAAGGGTGTATACCAAAATTCAACCTTCTATGACCATTTTTCCCCAGGTTTTGGCCAGCAGCAATCCCCTCTGGGGGGTGTATAGTCGCGATAACCTCAGTAAGACGAGTGGGTTACATCCACCAACCAGATGGGTGCCAAGTTTTGGGAGAAAGATTCCCATGTCACAAAGAAGGTTTTTTTTCCACAATTCACCAAATTATATATTTTATTAATCAGTTTATATTGTCTATCATATTCTTTTTTTAGCATGAATTTTCTTCTAATTTGATTCGAGCAAATATCATTTTTCTGAGTTTTTTTTAACCTGAACTTGGGATGAAAAGATAGAAACTTATATATATATATATATATATAATATATTATATTATTATTATATATATATATTTATATATATATAATATATATATATAATTATATATATATATATATATAATAATATATTATATATATATATATTCTATTTACTTTATAAAATTACGATTCTTGCTTATTCCCAAATTGGTTCACAATTAATGGAAATGAACAAATGCCAAGGGAAACTTCCTAGAAGGGGACCACTTGTTTAATCAAGATAAAAATTTTCAGTTTTTAGAAATGAAAAGCTCTGTTTTTGGCGTTTTGGCATTTTGCTTTTACCAAAATGTTAAGAAATGTTCGAGTTTACGTTCAGAGTTTGTGTTCGTCTTTGTCAAAACAACTAGATTAGTATCTTTGTCAAAAATGTAAAGATTTAAACTAATTTCCTTTATTCCGGATAAGATTCCAGTCAATGAGGTCTTGCCAAATTTGCACCGTTCTTAACAAAAAAAAATGTAAAACAAACATGATGGCAGTGGTAGGCACGTTTTGAATTGATGAATGTTTCATTCAATTAAAATGTTGTTTTTAATCTAATTTCTTCCAATCGATTAAAAACTCAAATAACAATAGTTGAGTTGATCTCACGTTATAGTATTCGATATACGTCTAAAATTACCTTCATATAACTTATGCATAAGGTATATTTTTGGAAATTTGTGGTGTGTTGGTTAGAAAACATCGATGGAATGAGTGATTTCCAATTATTTGTAAAAAAAAAAAAAAAAAAAAAAAAAAAAAACAAAAAGTGAACTTTTATGAGAAAGAGAGAAATTGCGGTTCAGATTTATGCACCAAATGAAATTTTCGGTTGCTAGAACTGGGTTACGCATTTTATCGAGATGTAAGTTACAAGTTTTGACACAAATTTGAAAAAAAACGGTTTCTATCTAAGGTTGTAGCGGAAATCAATAAGATTCCAGTTCTGGCTGGAAACCAAAAAATTCTGGTTTCATATATATACTAATATTATATATATATATATATATAATATATATATATATATATATATTATATATATTATATTATATATATATATATGCAAGACTATATATATATTTAAAGAGTTTATATTGCGAATAATTTATTTTTATTACATTTATATAAAATTATAGTATTTTTACAAAAAAAAAATATATACATTAAATTTCTATATAAAAATAAAAAATCATTGATATAATCGTAAAAAAAAAAGGTAATTGAAATATTAATAAAATATAAAATTAATTTAAACGTAACTCGAAACACATTTTTTTAAACAGATAATTGCTATATAATGTAAATAATAAATCAAAAAATTTATAAAAATTCATTGTTAGTATAGGTTTTATCATTTTATATTGGAAATTATTAAAAGTAAAAAAGTACAAATATTATCTTAAATACAATCTTTTAAAATTTATTCTCCCCATTACGAGGATCGAGTACCTTTTACTTCTTTTACTGTATTGTTTTAATACCAATATATACAATTATTTATTGGCAACAGTCCATATGGAGTTACTAGAATTTTACCATATTTTTTTTATTTAACTGGTAATTTACGACTTTCAATAACTTAGATTATATAAACTTGAATGTTAATATAATTATTTATAACTAAAAGGGAAATTAATAAAATTTTGCAATGTAGTTTGGGGGAAAGTTCTATATTTGAATCAGTTTAGTAGAGTTTCTTGAAAAATTTTAAGTTCAAAAAAATTTCCTAAGTCAAAAAAAAAAGTTTTTTAATGAAAATTTCTTCAGTGGCAAGCTTTTCGATGTATGTCAGATAGCTTGCCACCTAAAAGAAATTTCTCTTTAAAAAAAACTTAAACCCAATGCAAAAGGGAGGAAAATTTTTTATGAAAAAAAAAATATATTTTTTTTAAATTTGTCTTTAAAAAATACAAAAAACGTTAAATCTCCTCATTTTATCTATATGATTAATTATTATTTAAATTTTTTTTTTTTTTAAATTTAAGTAAAGTAAAAAAGTAAACATATTTAGACTTTTTTTGTTCAAAAAAATAATTAGTGCCAAAAAAAAAAAAAATGGGGTCACGGAGATGACCCATCCGGAGAATTTAACAGTATATTTTTTAATAGGCACTGTGGTATATTTGTGGGCATTCTTTATTAAATAATAAAATTCCTAAAATTAAAAAACATTGCAAATAAATAATAAAAATAAAATATAAGTTAAGCAATCTATGAATTATATAAGAAATAAAATATATATGTTTATAGTCTAAGTTATTTCCAAGCTAAATAAAAAGTATAAAAAAGTATAAAAAGGGAAAAAGTAAAAAACAAAAATGTTTATAAACTTTCAAATATATATATATCTATACTATATATATATTATTATAGTATAGTTATATATAATATATTATATTATATATTAGTAATTTTATATTATATATATAATATATATACTTATAGATATTCATGGTTAAGGACTTATTTCTTAGGTCTAAGCCCTCCATCCCAACGAAAAAAGTTAGTTAGATTTTCTTTCCACTTAAACTTTAATTTATATTTTCCTCTCTTATCCATTTAATGTCGCCATCGTTCTAAATTATATACGTTGACTATATTATTTAATTATTAAAATTATTTACAGTTAAGTTTATAAACTTTATATATGCGTGGCGTCGTTACGCGGCTATTGTTGACTTATCTAACTACTACTCACCTATTTGGCGGCTGAAATAAAAACAAAATAAAAGTGGACATGGGGTAATTTTTTATAGGCGCAATGCCTTGTTTTCCAATAAACAAAACTTTAACAATTATTGGGCATTCTCGCCATATATTTCTTTAATTATTACGAAGTATTTCACATTTCAAATATACAAAAGTATTTTATTAAAAACAAATTACTTAATGAATCCAATTTGTTTGCATTATTACTATATAATATATTATATATTATTATATATATATTATATATATATATTATATATTATATATTATATATATATATACTAATTAAATAATATATATATTTATTATTTATATATATAATATATAGGTATAGGATATTGATATTAATATAATATTATGAGAGCGAGGGGAGGTTAGAGGGAAAAGCTAGACTCAATTTGCTGGTGGGATATTGTTTGAACGAAACACATAGGTTGTTTTCCCGACGGGACCGAGGCACTGATGACTTTGCGATTTTACTCGGCAATGGTCACTCTGTCTTGAGTTCTGCAAGTTGTAAATGCATTGTTTAATCTAAACCTGTTCTAGATCCCCTTGGTAAATATGGCCAGTGGATGAACACGTTGTCATTAATCCTTGACAGTACTTCTTGCAAGAGCAATTATTCGTTGGTTTGGTCTTTGGTATTTCTCTTTTCTTCCTTGGCTTCCCCTAGCTTCTACCCTGGCTCCAGCTCTGCCTTAACTTTAGTGCTTCGTCCTTTTCCTCTTGCGGGTACCATAACCCTAGAGTTCAGTAAACCTCTTGCCAATTCGTTCGATCCTTGAAATCGACAGAATGGCACAAAGTTTTTTTCCTTGCTCTCTTTGCTCTCGCTGCACCCTCCGGACAAAAGTGGCACAAGCACATTGACAATGCAAAGGTCTAGCAAATAATTGGAATTTTGATCCGGTTATAGGCTCGATATGATATTCTGGCAGATAATTAACTCCGCCATTACTTATTATTATTCCTGTACAGCACAAAATGTCTTTCGATCCTCTCCATCATATTTGTGTTCCTTTGAATTCCACCAGCGACACTTATCGTGGGGTTTAACACAATCCAGGTAAAACAGATTGAGAAAGGGTTTCTCATTGGTTTATTCTTGTGTTTCTCTTTTCGTATTATAGGCTAGTTTCTCCAAATTCCCACCGAAAATTCTTAAGCTTTAAAAAAATTTCAAAGTTCAGGAAAAAGTTAAGTGTTACAGTTTTTTTTAAGAAGAATTGTTTAGTCGGTTAACGCTGTCCTTGGGCATAATTCCAGAAGCTTGCTGCTAAAAACAATTTTCTTAAAAAAAACCTATCTTAATTCTAAAACTTATATGAAATTTTTTGAAACTTAGGATATAGACTGGTTAAATAGAATTTCACATTTAAAAAATGCAATTTTTTCCCCTCTTTTCTTTCCTTGGGCCTTCGCGCCTTAGCTCTTACCGTTGGCACCAGCCTCTGGCTCCCACTCTGGTAGTTGCTCGGTCTCTTCCTCTTGGGGGTTACCACTAACCTTAGGGAGTTCAAGCCAAAACCTTTTTGCCACCTCGATCCTTGAAATCGACAAATGGCAGAAAGTTTTTCCTGCTTCCTGTTCTCTTTGCTCTCATGCACCTCCGTACAAACAGTCGCAGTCATTCGACAATGCAAAGGTTCTAGCAGAATAATTGAATTTATCGGTTATCTCGATGAAAGCATAATTGGCAGAATCAACTCCGCCCATTTTACTTATTTATATTTCCTGTACAGGCAATGGTCTGATCTCCATATAATTTGTGTTCCTTTCAATTCCACACCAGCGACACTGTACGTGGGTTCAAACAAGGGCGGGGAACAAGGTCGGAGAAGGTTCTACTATTTGATCGGACAGTGTCTTGCCGATCGTTCCCTTCTACGATTTGATGGCCTTTGTTGCTGCCTCATCATCGGGCATTTCCAATCCAACCGGCCATGCGTGGTAAATTTCGTCGTCATCAGAGAAACTAAAGATCATCCTTTGATTCATCACCAGGGAAATTGAGATTAAGATACGGATGGCATCACGTATACTTAGCTCCTCCTAAATAGGCTTTCTTCACCTTCGGCAACTAGTCACGATTGAAGCGGAGGAGGGCTGCTGGCCTGTTGAAGCTGCGGAGGTGGAAGGAGTGGAGTGTCGAAATTCACCATTGAATCTTGAATTCTTGGAAAAGTTCATAATAATATATATAATATATATAGATATAATATATATATTATATTATATAATCAATATATATACTAATATATATATATATATATATATTATATATAAAATATATATATATATAATATAGTAATATATAAAATCCTAATATAAATAATAAATAAACCAAAGTGTGTCGTAAATATTTGAATTAGGACTTGTTTACAGTCTGATGGTCGATCCTGAGGAACAACGTTATAAAAACGGAGGTCTATTTGGCGGTGATTAGACTTATTTTTTTCAAAAAGTTACAAGAATAACTTTTTTTATTTAGTCTTCTCTATACATTTAAAAAAATGCAAAAAAAAGAGAATAAAAAATTAATGTGTAACAATGAAGCCATTACAACAAAGCAAACCACCCACATCACCAAAGAACTAAAAATTGTGGAGAGAGTCTCCGACCCCATCTGGGCTAATTGCATCGTTTCTTTGATAACTTTTTTTTGGTATTTTGGTGATCTATTAATAGTTATCCAATACTTTTATATTTAAAAAAAATATATTTTTTTGGTTAAAAAATCATTAAAAGATCGATACCTTTTAAGCCAATAAAATATTCAGATAAAAAAATATGGAGTCACCAGGGACCCAGTCAGGGACGAAAAGGGTTAAATAACTTAACTTTTCTGAACTTAGAAATTTTTATTGAACTTAGAAAATTTTTTCAGCAAATATGCACTGACTTCAAATATAGAAACAATACCAAATTTTTTGTTTATTGTAGGGAAAGAAATAAAAAGCAGTAAGGAGCCACATGGGCCTATCGAGGGAGAGGCGTTGATTAATTGATCTGTGGCGATGAGAGGAGGATGAAGGATTGCCGGAAAAAAATCCACAAAATTACCCTAGGGCTTGTCAAATAACTTACATAGTATACACAAGGTCTACACATTAGAAAAAAAAAAACTATTCAAAAGCTAAAACATGGCTTCATGGGCAAATCTACAAAGCAAAAACTTAATTCCAAAAGTCCTAAAAAAAACATGGCTCATGCCAAAATCTACAAAGCACCTAGGCTTGTCATTAAGCTTACATAGTTATACACAAAGTCGATAACAACCTAAAAGGAAAAAAATAAACACTATAGCTGAAGTACATGGCTAACCGTACTACAAGGGCTTTTAATAAAACTTTCATTAGATAACATTGCAGAATACCTTAACAACTTCGTGTTAACTTAAAAAAACCTTGCCAATCCTGTTACATTGCCATTCTCTCTAATTTCATTTATAGATCTTCGCAGGGTGCGACTTTAATGCAAATAACCCTCTAAATGCGGGCTAAAATTAGGTATTATACAGTTTTACTTATAACTTCTTTTGCTCTTGTAAACAACATTCGATTTTTTATTGGCTTTAATGCCTTGCTTCCCCAAACAGCTGATTAGCGTATTTTCTTCCAAATTATTACTTTATAACCACCCTAAAATTTGGTTTTTTCTTATTTTCCACAGACGTCAAGGCCAAATTTCCCCATTCATTATCATAAGGTTAAAAGCCTTTTATTTTGAGTAACCTAGTGAAGAACCTTACACTTCTTAACTATTAAAATTTCATTGCCAATGTATCTGAGTTCCACCAGAAGTTTAATTCAAAGATCATTTCTTGGAATTTTATACATCCGTTCGACTAATTCCTAAACTGGAGAAGGTGCACAGTTAGAAACCTTGCATTTAAAGTCCCTGGTTAAAAATTCATTTTCTTTATTTAAAAGAACCATAGTGGCCCCAGCACTGAACCCTGGGGACAACCCACGTGGTCACCTATTTTCCATGATGGAACTTATTTGCCATTTTAGTGTACTACCCCACCAGGTTTCTATTCCCCAACCACCTATTAATTCCAACCATGTTACCACTTCCACTATGTATTACATTGCATTCTTCTTTATAAAGCCTTTATTTATATATATATATATATATATATTATATATATATTATATAGATATATATATATATATATATATACTATAATATATATATAATATATATTATATATTTATATTTTATATATATATATATATAATTATATATATATATATATATATATATTGAAATTTTTTCTGGTTTTCCCACATCACCTTTGTGGGGGAAAGCTTTGTGGCCACACACTTCGGGAAAATCAAACTTGGTCTAATATTATATATATATATATATATATATATATATATATATATTAAAAAAGATAATATTGAAAACATATATTTATATAATATTTTTTTCTATAAAGAAGAAATAATATCTTTTACATTTTATTATATAATATGTATTATAATTACAATATATTATATATATATAATATATATATTATAATACGATAATTATAATATATTATATAATATATATAATATATATAATATATATTATATATAATATATTATATTAATAGATAACTATATTTATATATAATATAATATAAGCTATATTTTTGTTACCTTGATAGTCTGCTGTTTCAGTTCTTCTCTAGTCAGTCTTGCTGGACATGTATTTATTGTTGGAAGAAAGATTTTTGACAGGTTTTCTTTTGATAATTCAGTTTTTTTTTATTAAAGTCACCAATTCCTGAAAGAAAAAGAGCAATTTAAAATTTAAAATTTTTAAATATTTCCAGAATTTAACGATAGTTAAGAAAACATTTTCCTAAATTTATTTGCCATTTAGAAATTTAAAAAAAAAAAATAATTTCTTATTAAATATTAAAATTTTAATAAAAATTTGCTATGATTTAATGATATGAAAGCGATGTAATTTTTTAATCAACAAAGTGAACATTATCACAGGTTGTCACTTAGTAATTGTCATCAAGAGACATTGCATACTACAGTTATTCACAATTAAATTATAATGTATTCTGAATATTTAAAATATTAATACACTCTGCAATGATTACTGCTCCAGCATAAAAGCCATCTGTACCACACATTATATCATGTGTGGCTCTACAATTGGAGTCATCAGGCTAAAAGAGTTAAATACCAGTTTCAGGATTGAAAATTTATAACCAAATCAAATCATACTAGCATAGAGGAAGCCATTTCCTTTTCGGAATTCAGAATGTGTGAATACTAACAATATTGATATATAAATTGATATTGATATCGCTATTTGTATTCATGCCTTCTAAATTCAAGACTGTCATCCTCCTTCAATACTGAAAACTGTCATTTAAATATTTTGCCACTGATTTTTATACTTTTCATAAATTTTTCATTTTTACATATCCATGGACAGTTTATTGCTGGAAATAAATGCAAAAATATTTCATCGGCAACTTCACAAAGTTCACTATAAGTATGTAAATGAGCATTTATCAGTCGTAAAAGCTTCATGATGAAAACTTTTTTACCAACTCTGATTTAGGATAGCTTATGTTTTCAGTTCATTATTCAAGTAATTGACTCATGTCCATAATTGCTTTAGGATAGCTTATATTTTCAGTTCATTATTCCAGTAATTGACTTGTGTCCATAATTGCACATGCAACATGTAATTTGAAAAGGTAATTTAGCTAAGCTGAATAAGCCAAAACAAATTGTCCATGTCCAAAAGGCTCTTCAAAAACATCAAATGAGGATTCAAAATTAACCCATATTCTAAACCCAAAATCATTTAAATCATTAGAATGTTATGCAACCAATCATGTTATTTAAAAAACCAGTTTTGTATAGTAAATCACACCGTACCTTGTTCATCCATATACTCATCCAACCTCTTCTTAAAGGTTGAATGTGAGCAATTATTTATCATTTACATCATATATCTTATATGAAATACCTTTTTTATTCAGAAACAATTATGAAATCTCAACGTTACTCATTTATAGCGAGTCCTGTATTTGGAAGAGTTGGAATTTTTTTTTATTTATTGCATTATTTTTAGACTAATATTGTTTTATAGTTAATATGGTGAAATTATTTAAAAAAAATTTTTTTTTTTTTTTTTGAGAAATTATTTTTTTGAATATCCAATTTTTTTTTCGAAAATAACGGATTAACCCAGAGGTAAAAGTGTTTAACAATTAAAAATTAGTTGACAAATATTTTTCCAGTTTCTACCAATTAGTCTCAATTGTTTTACTACTTTTTTTAATTTGTAGCTAGTTTTGTCAATAACTTGACGGTAGAGTTGCAAATTCGGAATATGCAACCTTTCTTGATAGTAATAGAAATCTGTAAGGTTTAATATGATAAAATGTACCATGATCACCATATGTTAAGAAAACATATAATTGAGCAGAAAGCAGTGAATAACTAGTAAAATCATTATTATTTATATCTTTTGAAGTATTACGTTTTGACTTTCTCACATCACCATTCATCCTGTTAGGCTGTGCACAGAGGTGTGACTGTTTTTTTTAATTTTTTTTTAAAGTTGTTTTTA
>JABUQX010079117.1:5000-17500 GCA_015478945.1 Trachelipus rathkii | reverse complement strand
GGATGCATATCTTTTGTTGACATTTGTATTAGGCAATTAGGAACAAAAGTTATACCTTTGGTAATTTTTTTATGCTTGGAAGTTAAGAATGTGGTCAAGTTAATGTTTCTTACGAATAAAACAATAAAAATTAGAAACCAATAAGGAATTTTTTTTTTTTTATTTACGTGTTTTTATACTAATAAGTGATATTTTATTTGTTTTGCTAATTAATAACATCTTGAAATAGTGACAGGAGTTTAGTTTATTTAGTTCAGTTTCTTCCTATATTAAATTGTTAGTTATAAATATAATTGTTATTAATTCTTTCATTTACTGATCTAGCAATTTCTTCGTAATGCTTTTAAAATTACTCTTTGATCATTTGCATTTACAAGGAATTTTCAGATTGCTTTGCAAAATTTGCAAGACGAGGATTAATAGTGGGACAGCTATCCCCCTATATTAGAAATTTTAAATCGTACAGGCCACGTTCCCTAGATATGATTATTGAATGACGAACTATCATTACATTGTGATGGTGTAGTTGGGCAACGTTATTAATTAACGAAACTGTAGAAGTCATTAAGTCCTCTCGAGGATCAGAGTTGGTCCGGAAATGCGTAGTGGTTTCATATGATAAGTAATGTGTGAAACACCCGCATTACAACTTTAGAATCGTCAAATGAGTTCGAATTGCTAATTTGATATCATTTATAAACTAATTTTATAAGTTTGGGGGTCGATAAACTCTCATTAATATAATAATAATAATAATATAAATAATATAAATATTATATATAATATAAATCTTTTTTTCATTATGATTAGATGACATGATAATATGATGAGTAAGTTAATTAATGAATTAATGTAATGTATAATTAATTAATATAAGAAGGAAATTTATACATAATGAATATAAGAATAATAATATATAATAATCATATAATAATATATATATATAAAAATAATATAATATATAATAATAATTATATTATATAGTATAATTTAAAGGAAAAACGGAAAGAAGATCTTGTGTATGTATATTTTAAAAAGGAAATGATGTAATGGAAGAGTAATGATGATGTAATGAAGTAATGATTCTAAGGATGATGATATAATGGAGAATAGTTGTGAATGATAATGATGTAATGGAAAATGTAAATAATTGTAATGTTAATACCAGGATATATATAATAATAATAATAATAAGATATATATATAATAATAATAATATACTAATAGTAATAATAATATATAATAATATAATAATAATTATCTAAATATAATCATAGAATAAAAAAAAAAAAAAAAAAAAAATAATATATATATACTAATAATATATAAGGATATAATTAATAATATAGTTTAATATATATTGCAATATCATCTTTCAGATTATATATTCTATAAAAAGCACTTTAATAAAAGTAATATATTAAAAATATAAATTAAAATATATCTGTTATTTTACCCTCACTGAAAATATTTTTTTTTACAATTAATTTCAAATAAAATGAATACTATAAAATTAGTGAACTTTTTTTGTTAAAAATTTACGATATGAATGTATAACAACTATTTTGAAAGATAAATTTCATTAAAATGCAAAAAAAAAAAAAAAAAAAAAAAAGTTTGTTATGTAAATTAGTCAGTATTACCGTTGAAATCCATGTTGATTTATTAAAAATATTTTTTATTCAAAAGTTTATAAAAAAAATAGAATTTTAAATATATTAATCATCCACACTTGGTATTTTGTAGAAGGGAAATTATTTCCGTATAGTAATGCTGAATTATTTTATTATTCATTATTTTATATATTAATATTTTTATTGATTTTTATTTATTATTATTGTTTATATTAATTATTATTATTATTATTATTAGTTTATTATTATGTTTCTTATTCATTAATATGCATTATTTTATAATTATTTATCATTATTGATTATTATTTCAGAAACCTGTGGATGCATGAATAACGAAGGCACTTTTGGAGTCGACTCATGCTGGACCCAACAAAAGGGAACCAAGTAAGTCATTCTTGGTGATTAACTGACTCCTGACTTATGACCTTTAACCGGTCATATCAACTATTTCACTAGAAGTGTTGAAAGCCCATCTGAGAAAGAAGTGAATAATGATGTTGAAAATTATTATATTATTATTATTATTACTTATTATTATTATATTAAAAAGAATTTGTAATCATTTTAATATTTTATTATTATATTATTATTATATATACTTATTGTATTATTTTATTATTTATTTATTATTATTATTGTTAGTTATTATTAATAATAATAATATTCTTATTAACATAATAGATAAAATAATAAATAATAATAATAATACCATCGTAATAATAATGCATATGAAGGATATAAAAATAATAATAATAATATAAAGATAATAATAATATATAATAATAATACTACTTATAATATAATAATAAATATAATATGATAATATTAATAATAATAAATAATAATAATATAATGATTGGATGATAGGCAACGTCGTACGCTCGCCTGAACGCGTAGAGTTCCTGACTTGCTATGATCCGGTCTTCCGCCGGTATCATCCACACTAACTTTCATGTAACTGACAATCGAAAATTATCCATGCATACAACAAAGTCACGTCTCCAAAGCCTATATCATATTAATATTTCTAGAAAGTATTAAATAATTATTAGTTGCTGAAGCGAGCTACGTCGGAGGCGCTTTGCCTCAACGCTCGCCCCGTACTATGGTAAACATTATTTTTTGGTTACTATATTGTAAAATATCTTATATAGTTGTATATAAATATATATATATATGATTATAATTATTATATTATATAATATCATTATTTAATATAGTTATCTAATTTATATAATATATAGATATTATATATATATAATTATATATTATATGTTGTGGCGTATCCAAGAATTTTCGCGGCATGGGCAGACAAATCGGTTTTTTATTAATATATAATTATATATATATTTTATATTATTATATAATATATTATTATATTAAATATATATATATACTATATTTATATATTATATATTTATTATTTTTATATAAAATTATTATATATAATATTATATATATATATATTATTATCTATATATATTATATATTTATTATAATAATACTATATATTATTAGTATTCATATATATATATATATATTATTATTATATATATTTATATAATTAAGCTGGCAGGAACTCTTTTTCACAACGACTCGTTAGTATATATATTATATATATATATTATATATATATATATAATATTATATATAGTAATATTATATAATATTAATATACATATATTATATATATTTACTAATATATATATATATATATATTATAATTATTTATATATATTTATATTTATCTTATACATTATATATATATAATTATATATATAATATAATCAATATATATTATATATATAATACTAACCCACAATTATATATTATATTATATATATATTTTATTTTATAATTATATATATTATATATATATTATATATTATATTATATGATTTATTAATATTAATATATATGTGTATATATTATTATATTATTAGTTATATATTTAATATATATATTAGGATATAGTTATATATATATATATATATTAAAGTGAATGACAAATATTAATTCTTAGGAAAAATGGAGTTTTACATTAAATTACTCTAATTCATCTACATAATGTTACTTTATTCCCCGCCCGGGGTTCCATGAGGGAAAAGTGGCAAAATCCCAAGATAATCTTCAGTTTTTTGTCAGGATTTTATGTGTAGAGAGGCATATCCAGTAAGTCCTTTATTAATTTTTTCCAATTAGTGAATAGGTTGTAAAGTTGAAAGCTTCTTTCTATTGAAGCAGTAGACGGGTTCCATTGCCAGGATTTGCACAGGAAAATATTTGGAATGTGATGCGACAAGAAAATTGGCCGATCTATTGCTGTTTTTTGAACGATCTGTGCTGTTGATCATTTACTTCCATAACCATTCTTTTTTTACTAATCTTCTAATTAGGCTTTCGGGATCTTCTTGTAAAATGTACCAATCTGTTATCTTCTCTATGACACATTACACCTGTTCGGTATGGACAAATTGCAGGGGAAGAAATATTCTTTATGTTTAGTAAATCACTCTCCTAGTGTGATTTAATAAGTTAAAAATGGTATAAAATGAAGTCAATAAGTTTTGTGGTCGGAAGTGATGTGGGTCTGTATATTTGGAACTGTTAATTCTTGGTCAACACTTTCAATACCCAGCTCTGATCCGCTTACACATTCTCAAAAATCTGTTGAAATTCTAATGTTGCTTTTTCTCTGATGGGCTTTCAGTTTGTTTACTAAAGGAACTCGATATTTTCCTGCCGCCCCGACGATCTATATATTAATTTACTCTCACTTATGTTATTAAAAAATATGATTACTTAAAATTTTTTAGTGTCTAGAAATTTCGGGGGGGGGGATGGCCCCCTGGCCCCCCCAGAGTTATATAATATAATTTATAATAATACTATATATATTATATATATATACTATATACATATATTAATATATATAGATATATATATATATCTATGTATATATCTATATTTGCTCAGGCATGAATTTAACCTCAGTATTATTTCATTCGTTCGTTCTCTCCATCACCAAATTTCAGGCTTTGAAGGCTTCTACCCTAAGAAAGCCTATACTAATATTATATAATATATTAAATAATATTAATTATATATTATATAATACTTATTAATATATACTTATATATATATATATATATAGTATATATATGTATATTTATATATATATATATATAACGTGAATATATATATATATATATATATATATATATTTATATAATTATATATATTTTATATTAATATATATTTTATATATATATATTATATAGTATTATTAATTTATATTTATATACTTATCTGATATATAGATAGATATATAAAAATATATTATATTTATATATATATAATAATATATAATATATATAATATTAATATCTATATAATATTATATATTATAATATAATAATAATATATATAATAAACTTATATATATATATTATTATCATATTATATTATCTATTTATATATATATATATTATATATATCTATATATTATATTATTATATACTATACGTTTATATATTTAAATATTTATTATATATAGTATTATATATATATCTATATAATATATATATTTATATATTAATATTATATATATATATATTAACGTATATATTATATATGCATATATTTATAATTTAGATATAATATAACATATTATATAAATATATATATATATATTAATTATATTAATATAATATAATATATAATATTTTGAATATATAAATAAATACTATACAATTTAAATAAGAATAAAATAATAATAAAATGAATGTTCCCGGTGTTTGTTGTGTAAACACTTTCGTCGCGCTGCGAATTCTTAATATTTTTATTCGGAAATTTTATTCAGAGATTTGAAATGTTTTATAGATATTACGTATTTTTTACAATATATAACTCAGTATTTATAAAACAAATAAAATTTCAATATATCTATTGAAATTTCAGATAAAAGTGAACCAAATGTGAAAACGAAGGGGACAAAAAGGGCATGTTTACAAATGAAGTCATAGAAATAAATGAAGTTGAAACATTATAACTTATTCATTATTAATTAACATGTCTATATCTTTTGTGATTAATGTACTAGGTTGTAAAACTTACTTGGAAATAAATATTTAGACCAAATATACGTTTATTAGAACTATAAGGAATTGGGTTAAGGTTTGAGTTATGAAATTCCTACATTTTGGTCAATTAATCTAATAGTAATAATAATCATCTAAATAATATACTGAATAAAATTATCATAATATAATTAATATAATAATTAATTAATATTAATATCATAATATAATACTTATGATATAATAATAATGTTAAGTAAAATAAATATAATATAATATATAATATTAATATAATATAATTATAATTAATAATAATATGAATAAATAAATAATCATATCAATAAATAATAGATAATAATAATCAATAATTATTGAAACAATGTAAAAAATACTAGATAATAATATAATAAATAATAATCATAATAATATATATCATAATAATAAAATAATAATAATATATAATAATCATAATAATAATAAAATATATATAATTAATAATGAATATCATAATATAATCAATAAAAATATAATAATGAAATTTATAATAATATATGGTAATATAATATATATACTCATATTGATTAATAATAATATAACAATAACAATTAACAATAACATAATAATCTAATATAATAAGAATGGATAATAATATATATATAATAATAATAATATATATACTAATAGATAATAATAATAATAGTTATAAAATGATTTTTTTTAATATTTTCAACATAAATTATAAATAATATAATATAAGAATATTATTATTCATTATTATTATTATTATTATATCTTTTTATTATTTTATTTTATTATTATTATTATTATTATTATTTTTATTATTTATATTTATCTAAATATTTATTTCATTTTCAGTCTTTGTAGTAATAGAGTAGTGTATTATATATATAATATTAATATAATATTTATATTTTTATTATTATCTATAATTACTTATTAATTTACTTATTATGATTATTATTTTGATTAAATTATATTTTATTCATTTATTAGTATTATTTATTATTATTTATATCATATATTAATATATGATATATTATCATCACCAATATTTTATTTATTTTTATTATTCTTTTATTATTTTTTATTTTTTATTATTATTATTATTATTTATATTTTATATTATTTTATTTATATTAATTAATTTTATTTGATTATTATTATCTATTCCATATTATTATTTTATTACGTTGAAATGATGGATTATCTTCGGTTAAAAGAAATTATTTATCGTTTGAAGTTCTCACAATCTATCACTATATTAATTTTCAATTATATATGCATCCTCGCGACAGATACACAAGGCAGCACCTCACAACCACACACACACAACACAAATATTATAATATTCTTTATTATATATATTATTTTATATTATATATATATATATTTAATATATGTAATATTATAAATATATATTATAAAATAATTATAATCAATAATAAAATTGGAATAATCATAATAATATAATCTTATAATCTACTATACTACATAATAATAATAATATAATAATAAACTTTTATATAAAATAATAATAATATCATTAATAATAATAATATAATAATATATCTAATATAATAATATAATTGAATAATAATATATATAATAATATAATACTATATTGATAATAATGATAATAAAATAATAATAATAATTATAATAATAATATAATATCAGTAATCAATAATATAATAATAATAATAATACTAATAATATGATAATTAATAATACTAATAATATAATAATAATAATAAAATAATAATAATTCTAATAATATAAAATATATATAAAAATACATATAAATATATTTTAATGATATAATTATAATATAATATAGTATTATATATATATAACTAATAAGAACAATACAATAATAATAATATATAAATATAATTACTATAATAATATAATAATAAAATAATTAATAATATAAATAATAATTATAATATAATTATAATAATATATAATAATAAATGATAATATTAAATAATAAATCTAATGATAATTATTTTTTTATTATTATTATTGTTATATTATTATATTATTATTATATTATTATTATTATTCATTTTATTATTAGTTCATTATTATTATATATTATTAATTTATTATTTATTATATTTTCAGCGTTGGTAGTAATAGTGTAGTAGTATTAGTAGTAGTTATATATTATTATTAGTATTAATTTATTATTATTAATTATTAATATTCTGTTATATATTATTATTTTATTATTTGATTATTATATTATTATTCTATTATTATTATATTATATTTATATTCAATATCGTATGAGTTAGATATATCATTTCTGGTATCTATTCCCATCCATATTTATTTTATGATTCCTACTTATTATATATTATTATTAGTTATTTATTATATATTTATTATTATTATTTTATAATTATTATTATTATATTATTATTATTATTATTATTATTTTTCATTATTATTATTTTATTACGATTGGTTCTCCTATTTACTTATATAATAATTAATAATTATTTATCGTTTGAATTCTCACATTATCAACTATATTAAATTTTCAATTATTATTATCACTCGCACACACAGATACAGACACAGACACACACACACCCAACACCACACCACACATTCATATTACTATATATAAATATATTATATCATATTATATATATATATTTATATTATATATATATATATATAATATATTATTAAATATATATATAAATTATATATATATATATGTATTATATATAATATAAGATATATATAATATATAGTATATAATTATAATATATTATATATACTATATAATATCTATATTTATATATAATATATATATAGATATATTATATATATATTATTATATATATATATTATATATTATATTATAGATATATATATATATATTAATATTATATATTATAATAATATATTATAATTATATATATATATATTTATTATATGTTATTATATATATATCTTTATATATAATATATATATATTATAATAGTATATATAATATATTCATTTATATTAGTAGATATAATATATATATATATATAATATATATTTTATAATATTTTATATATAGTATATATGTATTATATTATATAATACTTATATATATATTTATATATATATTATATTTATTATATCTTATATATTATATACTATATTATATACTACTATAGTATATTTATATATAATACTATGTATATATATATCTTCTCTTCTTCTTCATCTTGTCCATTTTCTTCCCAAAGACTGGGGGTAAGGAGCGTGACAAGCATCGGAGAAAGAAAGTAGTAGAGGATATGAAAAAGTCGAAAGATAAGCCCGCTTACACACCCCTCTGACATTATAGTAGAACTCGACGCAATCAGAAAAATCCACCTGAGGCTTCACGAGACCGCGACGGACCCTACCTATGGTAAATCGTCAAGGTAAGGGTTCCCTCGGCCAAGGTGGGCCACAACCGTACCCCCTACATTCACTCCTATTATGCTCCATATATGACCTTTCTTCTCGCCATCTGCCAAACTCACATTTTCTTCTCCAGGCATTCCTTTCTGACGTCAAATTCACTTTTCTTCGGTCTCCCATCCGTTCGATTCCCAACAACTCACCACTATACATCGCCTTAACCAACCGACTATTCATCCTTTCCATATGACAACCATGACTCACCTACTTTCATTATTCTCTCGTTTCCATTCTTCACACCACCATTACTCAATGTAATCTCCTTTCATTTATCAATTCTTCTCACATAGCAGCCCCTAAGGATTGTCATACTGACACATTGAACTTATTAACTGATACTCTTATTTCAGACCATAGTTCACTTTATACATTAACACTGGTAACAAGCTATACCCCATGCAGACCCTTAGAACTCAGAATAGTCTTTTACATTCACCCCGTTTAATTGCACCAGCACTTCCTGACCCATTTACAACTTTCGTACTACACTCTGCATCATCCAGTTCCCTTTTCATCCAATGTCCTAAATATTTAACTCAGACACTTGTTCAGATTTAGCTCCACCATTAAATAATTCAACTGAGGGTTGTCCTCACTCCACCTAAACTTACTCTTATCTAGTTTACTTTCAAACCCCCTCCTTTTACACAACGTGCCAAATCTCTCTGCCTATCTCTCACTCTTTCAGAATTATAAATAGCGCGGAATCCGCATATAATATGTAGGGCCCTCCACTCATCTCCATTCTCCATTATTCTACCCACCATTTCCTTGCACCCCTCTACTTTCATAACCATAATAAAAGTTGAATACCCAGGGACCTAACACAGCCAAATGATATACAAATCACAAAAAGTTAATTAAATAATAAAACCAATCCACCTTTGACACAATTTATTTGTAAACACACGCCATAACTTGACCCTTAAATAGTTTATGATTCCATCAGAAGAAAAACAAAAAACAACTAACCAACAAAACCATATAATCACTACACCTGCACCATAGGCCTTCAAAACTTAATAAACCAATACATACGCCTGGTTCAAATCCATAAACCTTAAATACAATGTTTTCTTCTTTCAATATATATAATAATATATATATAATATATATTATATTATATATATATTATATTAAAATATAATATATTATATAATATAGTTATATATATATATAATATATATATATTTATTATCTTATAATATATATATAATATATAGATTTATCAATTATTCTTCTGAAACTTATTCGCAGGTGGATTGAGTGATATCGCAGGAGAATGCTACTTTCGTTTTTTTTGCCCAAAAACTTTGAGTGGAATCGCAGATTGGAGAGACTGGAATGATAATAATATATTAATACATAATAATAATATAATAATATAATAATAATATATATAATCTAAGATTCAATAATATATAATAATGATATAATAATAATAATCAATATAATAAAATAATAAATAACAATATTATAATAATAATAATAATATTAATTATAAAATATAATAATAATAATTACTATAAATTAATTCTAATAATAATAATCATTCGATAAAAATACAAATAACAATAACATAATAACAATAATAAAAAAACAATACAATAAATACAATAAATTACAGGACATAACACAACAAAACACAACAAAACACAACACACAACAACACACACAACAACAACAACAACGACAAAACAAACAACAAACAAACCAAAAAAAACAAAAAAACCACAACATAATATTTATTTTTTAATAATAATTATTTCTAATGCTTTAATAATACATATGAAAATAAAAAATATCAATAACAATTAATAATACTAATAATAATAATAAATTAATATAATGATCTTATAATAATATAAATATAATAATATAATAATAATAATTATTAATAATTAATAAGTAAAATAGAAAATATACAATAACGTCGTTTTAGCGACGCTGGAACGTTAACGTTCCAGTTGTCTGAAAGCGGACTAGGCTCCCCTGGAACAGAGCTTCGGCTTGCTAAAAAGTGAGTACGCTACAATTTCGGGGCCTTTCCTCAATTCGTCGCTACGCTCGTGGCACATCCACACACACACAGGGACACACACACACACACACACATATATAATAAGTATATAATATATACTATATATATTAATATATATAATATTATATATATCATATATATAAATAATTAATATATATTATATATATCTATATTTTAAAGATGCTATATTTTTTTCAGAGCTATTTTTTATCTGATGTTTTTTTATATTACTTTTTTTAAGTAGTACTAGTAGTTTGTATCTTACTTATTATTATTATTATCATATTATTCTCATATGCTTATGCTTATATTATTTATTATTGAGATAAATCGAATTTTTGTATTATTAAAACTATTATTAAGATTTTTATTATTAATATTCATTGTGTTATTGTTATTGTAATATTATTTTTATTTTACTATTAATATTATATATATAAGAAAGAAAAGAAGTATATATATATATATATTATTATATAATATATTATATTATATTATATTATTAATATAATATATTATATATTAATATTATATATTTTTAACAATAATATATTTTTGATATTATAAAATTTAGATTTTTTATGTATTCTTATGTTGATTTTTTTGAAGTCCCAAATTAATTATTGTTATATTTATATATAATTGCATATATAATATATATACTTTATTATATATACCTTATATATATATTATACATAATATATATTTATAATATATATATATGTATACTATATATATTTAATAGTTATATATTTAGAATAATTAATTATTCATTACATTAACCGTACATCTTTGTTATCGGTATTGCATATAATCTTTTAACCTTAATATCGACTATAATCGATTTTTATGGGCAAATATAAAAGTGAATATTGGGACAAAATTGCATGTTTAAAGTTAATAATATATAGATAATAATCAGAAATATTTAAAAAATTTAATTCTGCTAAAATTTATATATTTTCATATATAAAATGATAAATTTTCCCCACTTCTAAAAACTTATTATGTGGACTGTTAAAATATTTACTACTGTATACAAGTTCCAGTAATTTTAATTATTCTTTATAAAATTTATATAGTAAAATGATAATAATAATAATAAATTAACTATAATTATAAATTCTAAATATGATGCTTATCTCCTCAGGCCTTATTTTATATATCTAAATGTTTTCATTTATTTTGTTGTTGAAATGTACTAAGCGAATAAACAAAATTATCAGGAAAGTTTATAATTTTTTTTCGTAG
>JABUQX010079117.1:0-2500 GCA_015478945.1 Trachelipus rathkii | reverse complement strand
ATACTATATAATATATATTATGATATATACGTATATATAGATATGATAATATTGTAATATTTATATTGCATCAGGGGAAGCAGAATATTATCCTAATAGACTCTGGCGCCTTTATCAGATTTCTTTATCACATACTTTATTATAATAATATATATACTAGTAAATATATTATAATTATAAATTAATATAATACATATATAATAAAATATATATAAATATAATAGCTAATAATAATAAATATATAATTAGTAATATAAATACCTAGTATATATATAGTACTGTGGCTAAAAACTCTACAAACTAAACATATACCGCTACTCCGTCCTCTTCGCACCAATGGTGACAAAATCACTAACTCACTACTAATAACATTATAATTATATAATATATATAGTACTACTAAACTACTACTATATTATTATAAATTATATATATATATATATATTATATATAAAACATAATATAAATATATACAATATTATATAGTATACATACATACATACATCATAATATATATTTATATTTAATATATATATAACTTATTATAATAATATATATAATATATATATATATATAAATATATATATATACTATGAATATATAATATTATATTATTATATATATGATAGATACATAATATATTATATATAATATCTATTATATATAATTATAATTATATAATATATTAATATATCTTATATATTCAGTAATACACCCGCGAACAGAAGTAAAGTAGAAGTCGAAAAGAAAAGACCCAGCTTACCGCCCCTTGATACTTTTAAGAGAGCAACTCGTCCGCAGTCAGAAATCCACCTAGAGCATACGGTTCCCGCGAGGACCCCCACATGGAATCTCGTCCACAAATGTGGGGTTCATCCTTGGTCCAGGTGGGTCACAACCATACCCCCTCATAAAAGCCCCGCCATTCACTCCTACTATGCACCTTTCTTCTTCCCTCTGCCAAATTCACATTGTACTCTTCTCAGCATTGCTTTTACTGACTTAATCCACATTTTCTTTGGTCTCCGACCGGCTCGATTCCCAGCACACTCCACCATATGATCGTTATAACCTACCGATTCATCAGCTCCTTTCCCACTTGACGGCAAAACCACATCAACGCACTTTGTTTCTCTTCATTGTCCCCTTTTCAACACCGAGCATAACATCCACTAATTACGTTCATCTGAACACATTGTACTTTAGTCATATTACTTATTATTCAGACTTAGTCTCGCCATACTTATAATTAACACAGGTTAACACCATTACTAGTTAAGACTTGTGCACCCAACACTTAGTCCCTTTACATCCACAAAGATTTAATCGCACCAGCCACCTTCTTCCCATTCAGCAACTTTGCCTACCCTATACTCATGTTCAAACCTTAACTAAATTAAACCACATAAACTATTTTAAACTCAGACACTTGTATATATATATAACCATCTAACATAATTCACACCGAGGCTGTCCCATACCACTTGCATATATCT
Organism: Trachelipus rathkii; assembly: GCA_015478945.1. NCBI lineage: Eukaryota > Metazoa > Arthropoda > Malacostraca > Isopoda > Trachelipodidae > Trachelipus > Trachelipus rathkii. Next base: position 1,004 of record JABUQX010079117.1, on the reverse strand, counting down.
CCTACTTTATCTGCGTTACCTCATACCCTCTTTTTTACCGCCTGCAAAATCTTCGCTCCAATGATCTCACTCTCTTTAGATTACGTCCATCAAAATCAAATCATCCGATATAATAGAGTATTGCGACCTGTACACTCGTCCTCCATTCTCCCTCCATTTTTAACTAATTCCCCTGCCACCCACGCTGCCGAATTCTTTCATTAACCAAAATACAATAAAATTGAATATACCAGGAGACACTAAACATTCATGGCCTCATTTTTTTTCACCACCTTTACTAGTCGTTCATACATGCTATGATTACCGTCAAGAAGTACCACCAAACAACATATTTCACTAACACTGCCACCAAAGCTATCCTAATTATACCTATATACGCACTTTCGACAATCCCTTAAATCAAAATTACCAATTTATTCTTCTTATCACTCATTTTGTTTCAATTAAAGATTTGATTACACATCCTCTACCACTCCTAGTGCCTTTGTTCTTCACGAATCAGTCATTCAGACACTGACAGGCACTTTCAAGCAAAATACCAGACTATATCTTCCCTACAACCTCAATCAAACTTATCCATTGATTCCTACAAGTCACACTTATCCCCGCTTACCTTACTAAGGGACTGTAATGGTTCTTCTCCACCTGGGACCATGTACTTTCAGATAAACGCTTTATAACACTTCAATCCCTCAATCCATCTCTCACCCCGTTCTTGATTCATTTCACTATTAGTATATATATATATATATAATATTATTATCTATATTATATTATTATATATTATATAGTAATATAATCTATTATATATATATAATATATATAATATATATATATACATAGTATATAATAATGGGTATTAGGTAGGTATTCTTCCTCCAACACTAAATTCAACGGGTAATTTTTTCACAAAGTGGGAATTTACTTTATAATTAAATATTTAGTCACTCGCGGAAGGATATTTTAGACAATGCGTGACTAAGATTCTGTAAGGTTCTTAACAT
>JABUQX010079116.1:37500-50000 GCA_015478945.1 Trachelipus rathkii | reverse complement strand
TTGTTTTCTTTTCTTTAAAACTTTTTGTTTTTACTAAAAATTTATTCTTTTTACATACCCTAAATCAGTAAATCAGTAAATCAAACCACCCACCCCACCCTCCTACCCTTTCGTGATCTATTGATCTATTGATCTATTGATCTATTGATTCAAGTCATATTTTGTTTAACATAACATAAAAACTTTTATTTATTTTGTTTTGTTTTCTTTAAATATTTTGTTTTTACTAAAAAATTTATTCTTTTTATGTTTATAACTTAAAAAATTTGCATTTTTACATACCCTAAAGCAGTAAATCAGTAAATCAGTTAATCAAACTGCCTTCCAGACACCTTCCTATCCTTCCATGATCTATTGATCTATTGATCTATTGATCTTTTGATTCAAGTCATATTTTTTTTTCTTAAAATTGTTATGTTTTACATACCCTAAAGCAGTAAATCAGTAAATCAGTAAATCAGTAAAGCAGTAAATCAGTAAATCATAGTACCATCAACCATCCTACCCATTCGTGATCCATTGATCTATTGATCTATTGATCTATTGATCTATTGATTCAAGTCATATTTTGTATAACATATCTCAAAAACTTTTATTTATTCTGTTTTGTTTTCTTTAAACATTATGTTTTTACTATAAAAATTTATTTATTTTGTTTTGTTTTCTTTAAACATTTTTGTTTTTACTAAAAATTTATTCTTTTTATGTTTATAACTTAAAAAATTTGCATTTTTACATACCCTAAAGCAGTAAATCAGTAAATCATTTAATCAAACCACCCACTCTATCCTCCTACCCATCCGTGATCTATTGATCTATTGATCTATTGATCTATTGATTCAAGTCATATTTTTTGTATAACATAACACAAAAACTTACTTATTTTGTTTTGTTTTCTTTAAACATTTTGTTTTTACTAAAAATTATTCTTTTTATGTTTATAACTTAAAAATTTTTGCATTTTTACATACCCTAAAGCAGTAAATCAGTTAATCAAACTGCCCTCCAGTCGCCCTCCTATCCATCCATGATCTATTGATCTATTGATCTATTGATCTATTGATTCAAGTCATATTATAAGTATCTTTTTGTATAAACATAATAAAATAAATTCTTTGCTGTAGTTGTTGTTGTTGAAATGTCGCGTTTGTTGTTGCATTTGGTGCAGTTGTCGATGTTGTTGTAGTTGAAATGCTGTTGTTGCTGTAGCGTTTGTTGCAGTTGTTGATGTTGCTGTTGTTGTTGTTGTTGTTGTTGTTGTCGTTGTTGTTGCTTTTGTTGTTAAATATATCAAACGTTCAAGTTAAATGAAAATATACAACACTTTTTCAAACATATCTCTAAAATATTAATGTTAATTTTACATTAACATTGTAATATTGAAAACTAAACAAAAATATATCTCATCCTAGCCTAACTGACATACAGCATTCATTAACCATGTAACTAAAATTAGAAGTTTCAACTTACCAGCAGAAGTCAACATAACAATCTCAATCTTTACTATACACAACCGCACAAAATATTATTATTATTATTATTATTATTATTATTATTATTATTATTATTATTATTATTATTATTATTATTATTATTATTATTATTATTATTATTATTATTATTATTATTATTATTATTATTATTATTATTATTATTATTATTATTTCACATAGATCTCACAATACCAATAACGCGTGCGATCACTTTGCCTGCAGGTCCACAACTAAAACATTGGTAGGTAAATTGCTCTCTACCAGACACCTAAACATTACGCAATTTTAGTACGCTCAAGGGTAACCAATCAGAGAACTGTATTTGTTAAGCCATCACGGTTAACCAATGAAATTCGAGGAATGACTCATTAATCTTATTATCTTTTGACACATGAGAAGGGTAACGAGATTTATTATTTTTGTCCTTACTTAACATCTGTTTTTATCTTAAACAGTAGTTTTATTATTATTATTATTATTATTATTATTATTATTATTATTATTATTATTATTATTATTATTATTATTATTATTATTATTATTATTATTTTTATTATTATTATTATTATTAAAATTTCATATATATATATATATATATATATATAGTATAGAGTTGTTGTTATATGCCTATTGTTATTATTATTTAGAACACACACACACACACACACACACACACACACACACACACACACACACACACACACACACACACACACACACACACACACACACACACATTTCTATATTATCGCAAAGGTTGATAATAAATAGAGGTAATAAAATAAATTTGTTATTTACATTTTATTATTCAGAATATTTGTACATAGAAAACATTAAACATTGTACAATAAACATAGATGGATATTTATAATATATTAAATGGAGATTAACGTGCCCTTAAACCCATAGGATGCTGTTCGAAAAGAATTTTTGATAGAAAACCGCTTATCAGCTGTATGTTGCATCATCTTGGTCCCGGATACAATACTAACACCTCCGTATTTTCCGGGTTGAAAAGTTGTAGTAGGAATACTATAGCATAACCCTCCTCTGTTACTCCCGTGTAAATTAGCATTAGGATTCTGTGATTCGTCTATTCGAGCTGCCTTTTTATGAGGTAGGTCATCGTTTCGTGCGTCATCTTCATCGACATTATACAATTGTATTTCATTCATTGCTTTCACTGTAACATCATGGTTTTTGATATCATCATACAATGACTCATCATGGCCTGTACTATTTTCAGAACTATGATCATACACCAACTTTAACAGTTTTTCAAAATTGATAGTATCTTTTGTATCTTTATTGATTGTAAGGCCTTTGGCTTTACAATATATTTTATATTTCCATCAGCGGTTCTTATTCTAACAGCATAAGACTTTGGCCCTGTACACACAAAGGAATCACCGTAGGCCCCAGGACCATAATCTGCTATTTCATCTGTTAGTTCACCTAAAAAGTTTCCTGTTTCAGGAACTTCATCGTTTTCTCCAGCGACAAAAATACAAGAGTCTGTATCGCAAAGTACAATGCCCTTTGTTTGACTTTGTTAAGTAACTCATATAATTTTATACGTGCATATGCAGTTGTAAATGAAGCAATAGGAATATTTGTAGCAGTTGACGATCGTTCGGCTAGCGCATTTTTTACAACTGTCACAACATATTTACTACCTATTGGAATAACGCTAGGGACTTCAATATCGCTTTGGTTTATTAGTTCCCATACTTGTTTATCACTAGTACATACTACATCTTCTCTTGTAGGTGTATTTTGAGCAAATTTTCCCCAAAGAGAATTGAGACACAATTTTGCAATGAATCGCATCCCAGGATTTTTCTTGATATTGTTAATATCAAGTTCGACACCTTCCTTTTCTTTGAAAAGACGGATAAACTCTTTAAGTTTTTCCTCGAAATCAGGATCATCCTCGTGAATATTATTTGGTAGACCTGATGCCTCTGTCTTTATTTTTAAGAAGTGGTTCACATATCCTTCAAATAAAAACTCCTTCTCTTTAAACGTCCAAACTTCAAATATTTTAAGTATTTCGTAACCCATCTTTATTGCCAATTGAATTTCAGGTGTTGTGTATACACCTTCAATGGCTCGTTCATTCTCACCATGATTGCATTTTGAACTATTATCTTTAACACATTTTACACAGAGTGGAAATATTAGTTTATTTTTGGTTCGTTCAGCGAGGACAGGGATGTATAAGTCTTGAGGAGGAAGAATCTTAATGTAAGCTGTGCCGAAATATTTATCATTGAGTCCATTCTTGAATGATTCAATGTCTGGTACTTTATCACCTATTAGTTTTTCTGGGGGACCACAAGGGTATTTCATTCGCTTCTGAACATAAGGATAAAGTGATGTATAGTCTAAATACATGATCTTCTGTCCTTTAGTTGGAGGATAGTAATGTACGAAGGGTTCAGTACGACCTCCAAGCAATGAATTATCAATTATGAGCCTGTTGTTAACAACATCATTACTAAGACGCTGAATATATTCACTGATGCTTATATTTTTATCGGGATGATCAGGATCTTGAATAATTTCTTCTTTTTGCATTTTCCATTCACATTCCCACACACGTATGACATTAAAACCGGCTTCTTTATACCTATCTTCTTGTTTCATGGTGAGATTGTAGCGATCCACAGCCGATACGCTATGCAGCGTACCTTTTCCTTTATTACAGCCTTTATGACCGTGCCATGCACAACCGTGGTATAGGAAAGCAGTTTTCATACCGTTCATATATCCGAACCCGTCAGGGTAAAGCCATTTGTTCTTAATTTTGAACCCTTTCTCTCCACCGTTGCGGGCGTGCCTTATGTTTATATTGTTCAATTTTTCCTGATACATAAGCCAGCGAATTGCTTCATATGTGAAAGGTTTAGGGTTCTCTCGACCTAGAATAGTAATTTTTTCCTCAGGCATAAACACATTTTTATAAAGTGTAAAACATAAAGATGCAATTGTTGTGTTGTTATCTAGACAATCTATATCAAATTCTTTAATGAAACTGCCCCTAAACTTCTCAAAACATTTTCTTAGTATATTAACATCTTGTACACAATACTTTTCACATTCTTCAAAAATATTGTATTCTTTACCTATAAACTTATTATAGTACTCTTCAAATTCTTCCTTCTCGTCTGTTGACATTTTTTCTATTTCGAAGAATTTCTTATCTGGAATAAGTCCTTTATAATTCAAGGGTCTTCATTTAAAAATGTATAGGGAAAGAAACCCTTGGAATTGCCTTTTTCACAGACACCCATACATTTAGGCAAGCTTTTCAGTGCACATGGTGTAAATAATAATGTATCCCTGAAGACTATGTTTCCATTCGTTCCCATTGATATGATTTTATTACCTCTTTTTATAGGACTTCTGCTGATAGATTTTGAACTTGGGTGAGTCAATAATGCTGCGTATACGAACTGGTGATCAAATTTACCCCCATTATGTGCTGTCACAATTACTTTTGATTTAGATCTTTTACTTGAAAAGTCCATTAGAAAATCAATGAAATTTCCTACAGGTCCTTTTTCAGCCTCCAATTTAAATGTTCTTGTTCTTGGACCGCAATGTGAACATACTTGCTCCCCTTCTTTATCGGTACATACATCACATATCATCTGGCTTACCAGTAAATAAGGATTCAATTCTATTATTCTTCTTCCTTTATCATCATAACCTTTATCTTCTTGGTATGTCTCAATATCGTAGTAACATGTATAAATCTCTGGATCAGTATCTTTCTTATCATCCTTCTTCTTATTTTTCTTTTTCTTCATGTAACATATATGGTATTCATCTTCTTTAGGCTCGTATTTTTCTTTACATATAGTACAATAAGCTTTTGTACAGTCGTGTTTGAAGCTACCTTTACGATCAGCCTTTATTTGTTCAAGACAGAGTGTACAAATCTTAATTTTCTTGCACGTATTATTATCTTGGTGTTTTTTAAAACAGATTGCATTATAAAATTCACGATTACATTCACGACATTCATGGAATATACCATCGTGATCAAAGGAGCCTTGACACTTATCGTATAGACACTGTCTACATCCATAATGTTCACAGTCTAATTTATGCACGATATTATTACTGTTGAAAGTGTAGCAATAAGTGCAAAAGATACCATTTCTATATGCCCCGTGTTTTTTGGTATTCTCAAAACATAACTTTAACTTGTCTTCTGTTACAGCATAGTAATGATTTACTCCATCATGGCCTATAATGTATAAAGGGTCATCTCTGTTCTCGTTAGATGGATTATAAAGTATTTTTACTCCATTACCTTCAGGACCGAATACGACTATACGACATTTTTCGATATTCTCGATTTTTTCAAAGTCAGTTACTATGAAAGAATCTGTATATTCCATACCACATTTTTTAGCTAATGCTTCTGCCTCTTTCTCAATTGTATACGAATGAATATGTTTAACCTCTACATTCACGAGTTATTTTCCTAAACAGAACAACAGCTTTGAAAGCACAGCCTACAGCACCTTTCTCTAGATGAACTTTACTAATGTAACGATGTTTGAAACTAAGATTTTGTGGCTCGAATGTCAGTTTTACAGTAATCACCTTTTCCTTTTGCTATCATGAACACAGTAGCTACTACTTTAAATTTGGTAAAGGTAGCCTTGTCGCCTGATTGGAATGAACCTTCCAAGCGTCTCATCATCTCTTTCACTGCAATATTGTCTAATATATCTCTATAACTGATGTTGACATAATATTTCCGGTCAGGTGACTGGTCATCACCGAACGTGAAATTGATTCCAACCCTCATACGTGTACTATCATAGTCTAAGTCTTTTAATACAACATCAACAACTTCACTGACAACCATTTCGAATGACGCTTCAAGATCTCTTGGTCCATGGAAGAAGTTTTCATCAATAACCTTTACTTCATATGTATGACGTTCCATCGACTTTTTTAGTTTCTCTACAGAGATGTGCGTTATGTCTGTTATAGTGATCTTCCTCTTCTTATTAGCAGCATTCATCATCGAAGGATTAGCCTGGAATTTAAAGTCATTATTATTTATGATACAGTAAACAAATAAGGTCAAGTTTGCTTGCAATTAGGTCACTATGTCAGTAATATATTAGTTTAACATAGTATTTCTCATTCCTTATATTAAATATATCTACACAGTAACAACAACAACATACCATTTTTTTAAACGATGCGTCGATAACGCCACGAAGGATGCTTTTTACCCAAGTGTATGGATGTATATTCAACACGTTTCTGGAAAAGAATCACTTTTTAGACATATGTATAAATTATTTACCCTCTATTGTTAATTGATAATGTATTTAATTATTTTACGTTATTTATTGATCAGATGTGCTAATGTCTCATTTTTAAATGAGAATATATAAATACATATATATATTAAGAAAAAAACACTTACTACGCTGAATAAGTATTGATTTTGAAAAATCCTCATGTGTAGATATAAAAAAAAACTTGGATAATGATACTACAGAATCTAAGAATGTGTCTTAAAGTGTTGATCGTAAGAGCTCTTGATTATGAATGCCCCATCGAGTAGTACGCCGCTTTATATATAACTCAGCACCCAAATCTATACAGTGTTGTCAAATCACCTCTGTATGATGCGCCGTTGCCAAACCTACCAGTTTGTTTAATAAATATAATAAGTATTCAGAATCTAAGAATGTATCTTAAAGTGTTGATCGTAAGAGCTCGTCGATTTATATGTAACTCAGCATCCAAATCTATACAGTGTTGTCAAATCACCTCTGTATGATGCGCCGTTGCCAAACCTACCAGTTTGTTTAAAAAATATAATAAGTATTCAGAATCTAAGAATGTGTCTTAAAGTGTTGATCGTAAGTGTGTGTGTGTGTGTGTGTGTGTGTGTGTGTGTGTGTGTGTGTGTGTGTATGACATGTTAGGTTTGTTATGCTCATATATATATATATATATATATATATATATATATATATATATATATATATATATATATATATATATATATATATATATCTTTTTTTATATATATATATATATATATATATATATATATATATATATATATATATATATATATATATATATAGTTGATTTAATAATAATAATAATAATAATAATAATAATAATAATAATAATAATAATAATAATAATAATAATAATAATAATAATAATAATAATAATAATAATAATAATAATAAAACTACTGTTTAAGGTAAAAACAGATGTTAAGTAAGGACAAAAAATAATAAATCTCGTTACCCTTCTCATGTGTCAAAAGATAATAAGATTAATGAGTCATTCCTCGAATTTCATTGGCTGACCGTGATGGCTTAGCAAATACAGTTCTCTGATTGGTTACCCTTGAGCGTACTAAAATTGCGTAATGTTTAGGTGTCGGGTAGAGAGCAATGTTTTAGTTGTGGACCTGCAGGCAAAGTGATCGCACGCGTTATTGGATGCTATGAAAGAAATATCAATAGTAACCTAACCAGCAATAACATCATCAGCTGTATAAGCTCATGGCTATCAACAATATCAACTATGTAATAATAACAGTAATGTATGTAATAAAATTTTTGGTCTGTCGTGTATAGTAAAGATTGAGATTGTTATGTTGACTTCTGCTGGTAAGTTGAAACTTCTAATTTTAGTTACATGGTTAATGAATGCTGTATGTCAGTTAGGCTAGGATGAGATATATTTTTGTTTAGTTTTCAATATTACAATGTTAATGTAAATTAACATTGATTTTAGAGATATGTTTGAAAGTGTTGTATATTTTCATTTACTTGAACGTTTGATATATTTAACAGCAACCTTCTTCTTTATTCTTCTTCTTCTTTATTTAACAGCTGGCAGTATCAACAGCCTACAGCCTCTGCTACAGCACCAGCAACAGCATTTGTAGCTACAACAGCATCATTTATGCACCAAATAATAAACACGACAGACCTTTAGCTGCTTTAGCTACAGCAACATTTTGTTATGTTTATACAGAACACTTATAACCTTGACAGTCAATGATCCCAACCAGACATCCAGTAGATGTGGATGGATGGGAGGGCATTTGGAGAACAGTTTGATTAACGTTTATTCTTTGAAGGCCATGTAAATACAGGCATTTTTAGTTACCAGCAAAAGAATAATGCACAGTAAAGCAAATGTTGCAAATAATTCAGTGTTTGTGTTATATTCATACAAACTGTGACTAATCAACAGATCAATAGTCAATAGATCAATAGATCAATAGATCAATAGATCACGGATGGAGTGAGGATGGTGGTGACCAGATAAATGATTTACGATTTACTAACTGAGAGGTACATGTAAATGCAGAAATTTTTAGCTATAGAAATAAATTTTTAGTAAACAAAAATATTTAAAGCAAAACATTCTAAATAACAATAATATAACCAAGCACAAGCTTTGAAAAAAGATTGTGAAATTAAATAAGTTTTGAATGTATTATACAAATATGACTTTAGTCAATAGTCAATAGATCAATATCAATGAATCAATAGATCAATGAATTACGAATCGGTACTAGCTGATTTACTGATTTACTGATATACTGCTTTACTGATTTACTGATTTGTTTTGCTTTTAGCATGTGAAGCTTATAACAATTTTAGTTATAAACTTATAAAAAAGATCATTTTGAAGCAAACAAATCAAGAAAACAAAAACAAAAATAAAAAGTTTTGATATTATGTTCCTTACAAGAAGCTATGACTTGGATTGATGGAATGAAGATCAATGGATCAACCAGGTCGATGGTCTTTGGATCGTGGAGGGTCAGAGTGGGTGAGTTTGATTAAATGATTTACGATTTTTAGCAAGTATGCAAAAATGCAGAAGTCTGAAGTCAAACATAAGAATAGACCACAGTAAAAAACACAAAAATATATTTAAGAAAGCAAAGCACAAGATAAATAAATAATAAAGGCAACGATATTATTATAAGTCAAGCAAGAGCAGATTATAAGGCATCTTAAAGATATGTTTATACAAATATGACTGGTAAATAGATCAATAGATCAATAGATCAATATCAATAGATCGTGGATCTGAAATGGTAGGATGGTTGATATTTTTATGATTTGCTGATTTACCAGCGCGGTTGCTGGTACTGTTGCGCAGGAAATGTAAAGCGCAACAATTTTAAGAAAAACTGTGACTTGGTATCAAAGATCAATGGGTCAATAGTCAATGAATCGGCTAGTCATGGAAGAATAGGAAGTGTCTGGAGGCAGTTGTTGGCTGATTTACTGTTTGCAGAGAAATATGTAAATGCACAGGAGACCACAAGTTATAAACATAGAAGAAAGAGATTTTGGTTAAAACAAAATATTTAAAGAAAACAAAATAAGAAATAAATATAAGTTTTTATGTTCCCATGTTAAACAAGCTATGACTTGGCTCAACAGATCAATAGATCAATAGATCAATAGATCTGAAGCCAGGAAAAGTGAAAGGTGAAGTGGTTTGTTCCACTGATTTACCAGAAGGCCATCTTCAAGAATAAATTTACAGTAAAAACAAAAGTTTACAAAGAAAGAAAACAATAAATAAAAATTTGAGAAAACAAAAATTTATATATTATATATATATGTTTAAAAAGAAAGAATAAAATAAAAATGAGATGAACATAAAAAACAGAAAAAATTATAAAATAGATAAAAATAAACATTTAAATAAAAAAATTTAAAAAATTAAAAAAAAAATAACACTTTTTAAAAAAAACTTGTAAAAATAAAAAAATTAAGCACAAAGGATTTAAATGCAAATAAATCTTATAAAATAAGTCAAAAAAATAAGGTAATAAACAAACAAAATATATTAGTTAACGTTTATAAAAGAAAATGAACTGAAAAAACAAATGTCGGTCAACGTGCCGAAAACTGGATTATCTTTGCAAGATGCAATGCAATTGATGACATGTACATGTTAGAGGCTGAAAGCGGATTATGTAACACGGTGTGTATTAACTATGTATTAAACGGTGTTTGCAACTCGACGCACCGGCTCCAACCAGTGTATAGCCGAACTCTTTCCTAAATCGCCGCTACTATACTATACCGCCTTTCTTCTTCTGGCGCATTTCTTGCATTTTTCCTAGTCGGGACCCCCTCCGTTGAGGGTCCCAGACACCCTTTACGGACTTATAACCGTCATTTCGAGATCTACAGGTCCAATAACATATATTTTGATATAAATATGAAACTAAACGAATATTTATTAACTTAGCACCACACCGGCTCCAGCACCGGGTGCCAACTCCGACTCCTCTGACTCAGACTCCTTCTCAAACTCTTTCCTTCTCTGACTCCTCTATTCCTCCTTTTCCACCATCTTCCCTTTCTTCTTCCTCTGTTTTGCATTCCATGCATTTCTTCTTTTTTTCAGAAGGACCCACCTCAGGGGAGAATCCTGAACTCAAAGAAACCGAATCCGACTCAAGATCCTTTTCCAACTCCGGCTCCTCTACCTCTCATCAAATTTCAGCCTTCTACGATCAATTTAATTTTTAGGGGGCTGCGCCCCTTTAGGGGGGGGGACGCTGGGGTACGTAATCCTGTGCGGCGCGGGGCCATATACGGTTATAATATATATTTATATTATATTTATATTTATTTTTTATTTATTATTTATTTTATTTAATTAATTAATTAATTAATTAATTAATTTATTTATTAATTTTTTTAATTAATTTATTCATTTTTATTGTTTCGAAAAAAACCTGCGGTTTTTTTCGTCGGTCGAAGGGCGGTAATTACCCTTCCGCGCGGTCGATCGTTTACTTCCGGTTTTACTTCCGGCCTGCAATATGTGTTTGTAACTACAGCGATTAATCGACTGAATTTTAAATAATTTTCTTTCGATTATATTTTTAGTGTAACAAGTCAACCAGAGCACGTAGAAAGACGATTTAAACATCGATATAGGGGTAATCGATCACGATAAATCGATTGGAACCATCAAAAATGATCTACCGATCATTTAAAACCTTCTAAGAACCAAAAAACCCCCTTTGGGGGGCTCCGCCCCCTTTTTGGGGGTAAAAACCTTGAGTTCAGGTTCAAAACCTCTGAAGTCGGTCTTCCAGACCTTAAATTCGGTCTCACCGACCTTAAAAACCCTAGGTTTGACGTATCAAACGTCAAAATCTAATGAAATGATGGAAATTTCCAAGTCAGCTGCCGACATGACTGGAATTTCCAAAAACCTTCCAAAGTGGTTTTCAAGTCTTTGCCTTCGACGTGCAGGGCTGCCAATGGGAAAAATCCCCAAAATCCTCCGGAGTTGGGGATCTTGACCTGAATTATGGACAAAACGTTAAAAAAGTAACTAAAAAATCAAGGCCAAAAAAGGTCAAGGTCAAAAAAGGTCAGGTGGGGTAAAAGAGGCCAGGGTGGGGTAAAACAGGCCACTTTTCAGTTTGGCGGTTAGTTGTGCACCCCTTACTACTTCTATAATATATATATATATATATATATATATATGTAATAATAATAATAATAATAGTATATATATATATATTATATATATATTATATATAGGTATAAAAATATATACATCGATAACCATCTTCTTTATATACTATATTTATCATTAAAAAGTGTATAACATAATAATAATAATATGTATATATATATATATATATAATAACTAATATATATATATATAACTTAATAATATATATATATATATAATAACACTATATATGCTAATATATAATAATATGTATATGTATATCTGCTGTATATAATAACAACATATATATTTATATGTTTCAACATATCTTATATATATATATATATAATATGTATATGATATATATATATATGGCTTATATGTATTTCATTAACAGCAAAATATTATTTTTTCAATCAGATATCTCAAACTACAACAGCTACTGGGAAAAGGAATACATTGCTGGAATGCTGGTCCAATTTTAGT
>JABUQX010079116.1:20000-27500 GCA_015478945.1 Trachelipus rathkii | reverse complement strand
AATGAATTATAATAAAGCAGTAAGTAAAATAAATAAACGCCGCTTACCGTGCGTGAAAATTGTCTAAGAAAGATACTAATTATTTTAAACAACATTTAAGATTATCATCATCATCTAAATCTGACAGAGTTTTTTCTATAAAAGTATAAGAATCTCTATTATAAAATCAATTCGACAACCAAATCCAACAGTTTGACCACAGAACATTTAAAAGATTCTGATAAAACTTTCTCGTAAAATCAGATTTCAACATTGAATTGCATATAATATATAATATATATATATATAATATATATATTATAATAATATAATATATATATAATATTATATTATATAAATTATATATAATATATATAATAATATATATATATATATATAATATATATATGTTTGTGTGTGTGTGTGTGTGTTTGACTGTTTGTGTTTGGTGGTAGTTTAATGTGTTGTGTGGGGAGTTGCAAACTTTAATTACCAACCTATCTCAAGCATTTTCGAAAATTATAATAATAGTTCTCATACATAAAATGCATTATTAAACCAGATTTTTGAATCAGTACATCTGAATCTTTTGTTTATTAATTAAAGAGCAAAAATCTAAAGCCTTCACACATAAACTCTAAATGCCTACATACATAAACTATACAGTGAAAAAATATAGTTGTTACTAATATAACTACTTATTTTATAACCCTTTATTTACACATTGTTCCTATTCACCCATATGATTTAAAACTTTTTGAGGGGAAAAAAAAGTTTGAAATATCCATATTAAATTTATCAAAATTTCCAAAATTTACATCAAATTATGATGAGATTGTTCTGACTACTAAAGCCAAAAACTTTCGTTCAACAAATCTTAATGAAGATTAGACTAATTAATATAGTGTATTTCAGAGCCATTAGAATATTACAACATTTTAAAGCCAAAAAAAAATCAACAACATTAAAATTTATGACCATTTTTCATCACGACTTTTCGTAGAATTAAAGTTTCTATCAATTTTCTGCTTTAAATTCTCTCTCTCTCTCTCTCTCTCCTCTCTCTCTCTCTCCTCTCTCTCTCTTCTCTCTTCTTTAATTTAGCTACCAATCACCATCCGCTCTACTCATCTCATCACTCCTCCATCCTGCGTCTCATTCTTTACTTCTCTAAACCCTCTCTCTCATCTCTTTCTGCGCCATCTCCTAATCCAGCATGTCCTAAATTTTTCGACCACTCCTTTGGTCTAGCTCAAGGTAGCAGATTCCCCAGTTATTAATCTAGAAATATTTTATTTTACTTCTCTTATTCTTTTAATTATTGGGACACTTTTAGCAAACTCGGGACAAAACATTGTCATTTACTTAGTCTAATAATCTTGCATTTGCGATAGATCAACAAAATCCAAATCGCTAACACGAAACAGAACAGAGCAAACCAAGAACAAGAAAAAGAACAAGAACTTGAATAATAATAGAAAACAAACAAATAAGAACAAAGAAAAGAAAAAAATAAAACCTAAGAAAAAAAGGCAAAAAGGTAAATGAACTTTTCTCGTTCTTGTCTACCTCTTAGTCTTTCAATCAGTCTACCCATTTATCTACTTGTCTTTTCTCCTACCCTCTTCTGGCCTAGCACTCAAATCTATCTTTTTATGTTTCAATCTATCTATCATCTATTGTCTATTTTTCTACTGAATATCTTTCAGCATTATGTCTCACTGATTTCGTATCTACTATTTTGCTTCCATGTGTAGATCTTTCCAATTTATAAACGCAACTTCCTTTCTACTTACCTTTCTATCAATCTACACTTGTTCGTGATTTTTTTACAAACCAATCGATCACAAAGCAAATAGTATTACTAGTATATATAATATATATAATATATATTTAATTATTAGATTTATTAAATATTATATACCTAATCTACCATGCATATACTATTATTATATCTAATACTATAGTATTATATATCTAACCCCATATATATACATTATATTATTATATATATTATATAATATTATAATAATAATATATTATAATATTAATATATATATATATATTATTATTATTTTAAATTTATTTATTATGTTAAGAAAAAACCCAAATAATTCGAGTATTTACCTTCAATATTTTTACACATTTTAACTAATTATGATTTTTATCTTTTAGAACCATTATTACTTAATAGATTTAATCCAAATGAAAGTGTCATCTAAATTGAATGGTGTCCCATACTACACTGGAATAGATATAAGTAGAAATAAATATACTATGTATATATACTATTATATATAATTTACCAGAAGATAAACACCACCGCTAACGGGCAGAGCCCATCTATTCATGGAGGGGTGCACTCAATTTACGTCCGAGCAGAACGATCGCGAAACACAGTCATAATAGACTATCAGGGTATTCCCACACGATAGTGCGAACCTGGAGACCCAAGCTTGTTATTGCACCGAATTCTTTCCTGACTAGCCGGTGCTTTTTTATAATAAATAAAATACAAAAAGAATGCATACTACTTAACAATAATATAATGACAATACTATAATACACCAAGCAAGTAACACAACTGTCACTTTCAAGCCTTGCTGCCTCCCGAGCCGAAAACTTACCATATAATATTAATCATTATCACTATTACTACTATTATAAAAACATACCACTAAATTTCAAACAACAAATTCAATAATTCACTTATCAATCACTACTTAACTCACTGTGATTTAATTATTATTAAATGAATATCATTACTTAGTACTAATGCAACTAATCAGATCTTAACATAATAATAGATAGTTCTACCACTCCTATATCAACTACATAGCTCCACTACTCTCCATTACAATTATAATAATACCATATTACTACTGTCTACTAATTAGTCATTTAATTTAATATTTATCCATATTATATATTAAGAAAAAGCAACATTGAAGAGGAATTACTGCTCCTGGAAACATGATAACGAGCCTTTTTGTCAAAAAAAGTCGAAAATCAAATAGCGAAGCGTATCCAAGAATAGATTTTCTCATATAATATTCGCAAATGACATATAAAAATAATAATATAATATATATTATATATATAAAAATATATATATAAATATAATATATTTATATATATTAAATATATATAATATATAAAGATATAAAATAATATATTAATATATAGATATAAATATTGCATAACTATAAAATAATAAAGAAAAATATATCACACACTATAGAAATTTATTATAATAACACTAACATTATATATATATAACACTATATATAATAATAAAACTTATATAATATATAATATATATATATTATGAGAGAGAAAGAAAGATGTGAGAAAGAGAGAAAAGAGCACACGAGAGATAGAAAGATTAACAGAGATAGATATAGAAAGCAACTGAGTAGAACGAAGCTCTTAGCACATGATAACAGAGAGACATTGAGCAACGTAACCCGAATATGACAACTACACTTCACTCACACACTCATATTGATCCAACTTGTTCACTAGGATTATAAATGCAGTCAGACGTCTTCACAATACATTTTCTTATAGGTTTTCGAGCAACTCTAAAAGTCCTTCATAATTAAGTTCTCGAACTCCCAAAACTCGCCCATTCACGCCAACGTTAATCATATTAGCCTTTAGTTGCTGACACAAAATTGAATGTCCTTTCGCGTCTGCACGTGTATCGCACAAGACTATCAGCATAATAATCAAACAGATTCGACACATACAGGGGAAAACATTAATTTTTCTTAATATGGTCACTTGACTAAATTTACTGCCTCCTAATCTCACAATACTAAGAATCACAATATTACAATTATATATTCGATTTTATTCTCTTTACCCATAATAATATTATCAAAATAGTATATAACCAATATATAGATATACGCACTATTATATGCGCTATTCAGTATACATCACCACTATAAGGACTAACCTACCGACCCGTTCCTAGATCCGGTCGTATGCACTCGCAAATATAGCAATCATACCCACCAACTATACTCTCTAGTACTAACATATATATATATACAACTACACAAATAAATAAATAAAAATTTTTTTAAAAAATCCCAAATTCTGCATATAAATTATAAACTGTGTTTCAAACCACAAACTAACCATATAACTAAGAATACAATACGGATAAAATGTATATGATAACTAATTACGGAATATAGAGTTTGCGTATAAAGTACTGTAGAATTGTGGTGAAATATATATGTTGATTATATCCTTTTATTAATTTTTATAACCAAATTATGTGTTTTTACATTTCAGTTTTAATTAGTAGTTTAAAGTGACATGGCTTAAATCTAATTTAATAATTCTAAATTTAAAAGTATTACTTGCTAATTAAAAATTCAGACTTTTATATAGGTAAAGTTAGGACTACTACTACTTGTTGGATGGAAGACCACCTTGAGATATTGTGCCACCACACTGCCCACAAAATGGCGGGCACAGTGATTCGTTAACAACGTGTTGAAGTTGTGTCTGATGTCCTATAAGTCATGGAAGTCTAGCAATATATATAGCCTATGGTAATTGTGGAGATAGGCAATATAAAAACATTTTTTAAAAAGTATAAAATCTTTGTATGCCCAACAAATTTGTCGCTGTTCATGGAAAACATTTCAAAGTTTTTAAAAGTTTTTTTCGATCAGCGAAATAAATTAATTACGAAATTATACATAAAACGGGTATAATGTATGTTAAAGTCTTGTATAGTTACACAAGGCTGTGAAAGTTTCATTTATAATCGAATAAATATTAAAAAAGTTACATGCCACCAGTTCTTTTTTTTTTTTTTTTTTTTTTTTTTTTTTTTTTTTTTTTTTTTTTTTTTTTTTTATTTAATAATTTTATATTTTTTAAACCTTTTTATAATACTTGTTCAATCAATACCAAATTTTCAGATCATATACTACTAGGCAAGGTTCACATTTTTTGTCCAGATAAATGTTTTACAAACTCAAAAGGTTTGCCGCTGCATATGGGGAAACTTTTGAAAATTTGAAAATTTTCCCATGCACAGAGGCAAATTCGTTCTCCATCCAAAAATTTTATTTAAACAAATAATGTGTATCTTCCCCAACTATACTTGCTCCGAAAGTTTCTTACTGATCGCATGAATAATAAAAAGGTTATCGCGATTTTTCATTTATGACTTGCCAAAATTGAAACCCCCACCCAGTATCCCCCCTGTATATTGTGAATAAAATATTTTTTTGCCTATTGAAAATACACAAACCATTCGAAAGAGCATTCAATTCTACATTAGAAAATGTTAAAACCTAAAAATCATAAAATTGATGATTACTACCTTCAAAAGTTAGGACCCCCTACGCATAACGTCCCCTTAGTGATACTTCCCACAGGGACATCTTCAAACTACTGAAACTCGTGCAACATGGCGCTAACGTGGATAAATCGGTAGAACGACAGAACCGCATGGCTTGGGCCCGGGTTCGTTCCCTAGTCCGGATAATAGGTAGAAATTACCTAGAGAAGTTTGCCTCCTAGAATAGTGCTATGACCTTTAGGTGTGAACTTTTTAATTAAAAAAAAACAACTTATATTTCACCCATGAATAGTGGAAACTCTATTCTCCGTAGGAAAGATAAATATTTCTTGTTCGTTTAATTCACACTTTTTCAAACATTTTGATTAGAATACCAACTCTAACCCAAAGATGTTATTACTATTTTCTCATAGATTAATATTAAGAAGGCGTATGGTCCTGATGCTATTTTTCTAATGGTTTTTAAACCTTGTGGTTTCGAGCTTGCTCCATGCCTTGGTAAACTGATCTGTCTCTGCTATTCAATTTCGTACTACTTCTTACCTTCTTTTATTTCTAAAATTTTTGAATTCATCCTTAATAGAAGATTTCGAGACATTTCAGTTCTTTTAATCTAATCTCTGATTGACAGTATGGCTTTCGAAAGACGAACTCTACTGGTGATCTTCTTTCACCTCTTCCGAACCTTAATCCTCTGCAATGCGGTATTTTTGTTAGTCATTCACTGTAGTGCTGGATTAATCGAAAATCTTCGATGGAGTCTGGGAAAAATTTCTCTGATTTTCATTCCGGTCGTTTTGAATAGCAGAAAGCAGATAACCACCGTTTTATAATTAAATGCTTGTAAATACAAGTTAGAGTCTGTCCTATCCCAACTGTCTTCTACTTTTCATTTAGGATTTTCTCTCTATTATAATTACAGTATAGAAGTGGACAGATCATAAGATAATTATCTTATCATCTGTCCACTTATATACTGTCGATTCCAAGATTCATTACTCTTTTCCTAGAAGGGCATTGTATCTCCTAGTATCCCCTAGTATAACCTAGAAGGCTATTGTTTGAAAACTAACCTTTGATCTTTCATGAAATTTTAATTGGGAGTTTTCAGAATATGGCTGTTTCTAATCCCTCAAAAATAAATAATAAATTTCTTTTAATCAGAATCTTCTTCCTAATCATAAGACTAAATACAGACTGTATTTTAATAGAAATAAAAATGCAACTAAACTTACTTCTGTTCTTAATATCCTGAGTGTCTCTTTTTATGGCCTTATTGGAAAGGATCCCTTTACTATTTTCTCTATACTAAACCGGGTAACCACAGTTGCTTGCCATTTAAAGGGGATATTAATCACCCCATTGGTAGAATATGTCTGCATACATTTGGGAATAATATATATATTATATATATATATATATATACTATATTATATATATATTATATATATAATATACTATATTTATATATATATATATATATTATATATATATATATATATTTTATATATATATATATATATATTTCTGCACCGCTTGCATAACATCTATAGACAAATTTTGTAAATCGCTTTTTCGCTCACCTTATTCGCTCTGACCGGAGCCTGTAGCTAACTCTTCCTTCTGAAAAGGAATAATCTTTCGGCCTACTTTCATCATCTAATTCCACTCTCGACGATTCTTGCATTCCTCCTCTCAGGTATTCCATGTCTCTATATACGATTGCACACGATCAGGTGTATGAGATCTTGAGATCTATGAACGTCATGAAGTCCAGTGGTCGGGATGGCATTCCTCCCCATGTTCTGAGGGAGTGGTTCAGCTGAGTTGGCGCTTCTAGTTGCTGTGTTAAAATCTACTCTCTATGCTTAATACTAAAATTTTTTTCCTCAATGCTGGAAGCGAGTATTTGTTCTGCCGATCCTTGAAAAGAGTTGCAACTCTGATCCTTCAAACTATCGTCCTATAGCTTTCATCTGCAATATGTCAAAAATCCCTGAGGCTCTTTCTTAGTCCTCCATTTCCTGGATCATTTGGAAAGTCTCATTCCCTTCTTTCAGAAATTATCAATATGGCTTTTAAAACGCTAAAGGTGCAAATGGTGACATACTAATGCTATCTTCATTGACTTTATGGTGTTTTGCCCTTAGGGGCTATGGGGAGTTTTGTGAGGTTGCATTTGACATATC
>JABUQX010079116.1:0-17500 GCA_015478945.1 Trachelipus rathkii | reverse complement strand
CCTGCAGTCTAACCAGAACTACCAGCTTCTTTGGGGCCATTTAGCAACCATTTTATGTGAGGTTTCAAAGACAATTTATTGTTTATGTTCAGACCAAAAATGTTTGTTGTTCGCAGGTGAGGGGCTAAAGCCGTTGAAGAAAATATTAAAGTTGGGATGCCTTTATGAGAGGGGAATATAAAGAGGTTGAGGTTTTAAAAGAGTTAAATTTTACAAGGATGCTGTGACTCCACCGAAATTCTAGATGCAAAAAAGGGAGCAGATTTGAAATAAGTGATAAAATGGAGAACTGATTCGTTGGCGTAAAAGTAATCAGAGTTAGAGATGCAGCTGAGGGGATCGTTGATGAAATGTAAGAATAAGGTTGGAGATAAAACAGAACCTTGAAAAACGCCACAATTAACAGGAAAGGAGAAAGAGGTTGCTCCATCTGTCAGGAATGATATAGAGCGATCAGACAGAAAACTTAATAAGAGTAAGCAAAAGAGAAAAAGGAAACCCAAATGAACAGGACTTAGAGACCAACGATGTATGTCATACCCAGAAAAAAGCTTTCGATATGTCAAATGCAACAGCTCACAATAACTCCCCATAGCCCCTAAGGGCAAAACACCATAAGTCAATGAGATAGCATAGTATGTCACCATTTGACCTTTAGCGGTTAAAGCCATATTGATAATCTGAAAGAAGGGAATGAGACTCCAAATGATCCAGGAAATGAGGACTAAGAAGAGCCTCAGGGATTTTTGACATATTGCAGATGAAAGCTATAGGACGATAGTTTGAAGGAACGTCAGAGTGACTCTTTTCAAGGATCGGCAGAACAAATACTCGCTTCCAGCATTGAGGAAAAATTTTAGTATTAAGGCATAGAGAGTAGAGTTTAACAAGAACAGGCGCCAACTCAGCTGAACACTCCCTCAGAACATGGGGAGGAATGCCATCCCGACCACTGGACTTCATGACGTTCATAGATCTCAAGATCTCATACACCTGATCGTGTGCAATCGTATATAGAGACATGGAATACCTGAGAGGAGGAATGCAAGAATCGTCGAGAGTGGAATTAGATGATGAAAGTAGGCCGAAGAGATTTTCCTTTTCAGAAGAAGAGTTAGCTACAGCTCCGTCAGAGCGAATAAGGTGAGGAAAGGCAGATTTACAAAATTTGTTATAGATGTTATTGGCAAGGGTGCCAGAAATATATATATATATATATATATATATATATATATATATATATATATATATATATATATATATATATATATATTATATAATATTATTATATATATATATATAATAATATATATATTCCCAAATGTATGAGACATATTCTACAATGGGGTGAATTAATATCCCCTTAAATGGCAAGCAACTGTGGTACCCGGTTTAGATAGAGAAATAGTGATCCATTTCCAATTAGCCATAAAAAAGACACAGGAATATTAAGGACAGAGAAAGGTTTGGGTTGTGTGTTTTGGAAAAAAAATGTATATAGTTTTGTGGAAAATGTCGGGTAGAATGAATGATAAAGAAATTGATTTTTTTTTTTTGGGGGGGGGGATTGGAAACAGCCATATTCTCAAAACCCCCAATTAAAATTTCAAGAAAGATCAAAGGCTAGTTTTCTAACAAGACCCTTCTAAGTAATACTAGGGTATACTAGGGTATACAATACCCTTCAAGGAAAGGAGTAATGAATCTTGGAATCGACAGTATATAAGTGGACAGATGATAAGATAATTATCTTATGATCTGTCCACTTCTATACTGTAATTATAATAGAGAGAAAATCCTAAATGAAAAGTAGAAAGACAGTTGGGATAGGACAGAACTCTAACTGTATTTACAGATTTAATTATAAACGGTGGTTATCTGCTTCTGCTATTGAACGACCGGAATGGAAATCAGAGACTTTTTGCCAGACTCCATCGAAGATTTTCGATTAAACCAGCACTACATTGAAAGACTAACAAAAATACCGCAGTGCAAAGGATCATGGTTCAGAAAGGGAGAAAGAAGATCACCAGTAGAGTTCGTCTTTCGAAAGCCATACTGGCAAGCAGAGATTAACATTATGGCAATAGGCAATGCAAATCCTAATGAATCAAAAATTTTAGAAATAAACAGAGGTAAGAAGTAGTACGAAATTTAAAGGCAGAAAGAGATTAGTTTACCAAGCCATGGAGCAAGGCTCGAAACACAAGGTTTAAAACCTTAGAAAAAAAAAAAAAAAAAAATAGCATCAGGACCATACGCTTCTTAATATTAATCTCTAAGAAATCAGTAATAACATCTTTAGGTTCGAGTTGGTATTCTAATCAAAATGTTTGAAAAAGTGTGAATTAAACGAACAAGAAATATTTACCTTTCCTACGGAGAATAGAGTTTCCACTATTCATGGGTGGAAATATAAGTTTTTTTTTTTTTTAATTAAAAAGTTCACACCTAACGGGCATAGCCTATGGAGCCAAATCTTCTCTAGGTAATTTTACCTATTATCCGGACTAGGGAAGCGAACCGGCCCAGCCATGCGGTTCTTGTCGTTCTACCGATTTATCCACGTAGCGCCATGTTTTGCCCGAGTTTTCGTAGTTTTGAAGATGTCCCCTGTGGAATATCACTAAGGACGTTATGCGTAGGGGTCCTAACTTTTGAAGGTAGTATCATCAATTTTATGATTTTTTAGGTTTTAACATTTTCTAATGTAGAATTGAATGCCTTTTTCGAATGGTTTGTGTATTTCAATAGGCAAAAAAATATTTTTAGTCTCTACTATTTCAAGTGTATAGGGTTTTCAATTTTGGCAAGTCATAAATGAAAATTGCCATACCTTTTATTATTCATGCGATAAGTACGAAACTATCGGAGCAAGTATAGTTGGGGAAGATACACATTAATTTGTTTTAAATAAAATTTTTGGATGGAGAACGAATTTGCCGCCTCTGTGCATGGGAAAATTTTCAAATTTTCAAAAGTTTCCCCATATGCAGCGGCAAACCTTTTGAGTTTGAAAACATTTATCTGGACAAAAAATGTGAACTTGCCTAGTGAGTATATGACTGAAAATTTGGTATTGATTGAAACAAGTAATACAAAATTTATCCCGATATTCTTTTTATTTTTGAGTTGCAAAAAAAGAAAAAAAAAAAAAAAAAAAAAAAAAAAAAAAGAACTGGTGGCATGTAACTTTTTTAATATTTATTCGATTATAATGAAACTTTCGCAGCTTGTGTAACTATACAAGATGTACATTTTTATTTAGATTAATTTTTCGTATTAATTTTCGTAATTAATTTTTCGCTGATCGAGAGAAAACTTTTAGAAACTTTGAAATGTTTCCCATGAACAGCGACAAATTTGTTGGGCATACAAAAGTTTTCTCTAGACAAAAAATGTCTATCTTCCCCAATTATATATGCTCTGAAAATTTCAATCTGATCCTATAAATAGTAAAAGTTTTCATGGGTTTTCATTTTTGTGGTGGCAACAAATTTTTTTTAATGATTGGTGTCATGCAACATTTTTATTATTCATCTCATTTAAATGAAATTTTTGTAGCCCTTAGAACTTAATGATATACACATCTTTTATTCAGATATATTTTCTGTACACCCAACGATTTTGCTGCTACTCATGGGAAAACTTTTTAAAATTTAGAATTTTTCCAATGAACAGCAGCAAATCCGTTTGGTATACAAAAACTTTATCTAAACACAATATGTGTATCTTCTCCAATTATGCATGCTCTGAAAGTTTTGCAATAATTGGATATATAATAAAAAAAGTTTTCGCGATATTTCTTTTATTAGTTGCAAAAAAAGGAAAAAAAATCAAGTAATTGGTGGCATATAACTTTTTTACTATTCATCTGTTAGAATTAAATTTTTACAGCTTGTAGAAATTGACGAAATACACATTTTTTTATTTATATAAATTTGTTGTATGCCCAACGGTTTTGCCACTGCTCACAGTTCAGCTTCTTGACTTTTTTACTATTTTATCTTTTTATTTTTTTACGTTGAGCTGCAATTTCGGAGAATAACAAAAAAAATTAAACACTATTTATACTTTCCTTTTTTTTTTTCAATTTTGAATACATTGCACTACATTTTGATGCATGATTTATGCAAATATAATAACTTTTGGTATGTTTCGGGTAACTTTTTAATTTTGGGGAGAAAAAAAAGGTTGAGATTTTGCATAAAAATTAAAAAAAAAAAAAAATTATCTATATATTGCTGCAATTTGTGAGTTATTTTATAAAGCACATGTGCATGACAAGTATTTTGGTGAAATCCGCTTTCAAAATTCTTTTGTTGTTCAGCAGAAATTCACTGTTAAAAATTGCTGGTTAAAATGCTGATTCATGATATTTGGGAAGAAATTACACAAAATCTAAAAACTTTTTTGCAATTGTCATCCAAACATATATTGTAGAACAATCTTTCCTCTTTCGAAAGGTGTTAAATTTATTAAAAAAAAATCATGTTAATGTTGCTACGCATAACGTCCCCCTAAAACAAGCAAAGCTAAGTCAAGATATATTTTATTTAGTAGAAGGAAAAGAATATGGCTTGAACCCCTCCATGCCAGAGAGAGTCACATAAATTATATATTCTGCATACTCAGAGGAACCCCTTCCACTGAAGCAGTATGCGTCCCATGGGAAGTCAATAAAATACGACCGAAAGTTCAACAAGTTTTCAGCACTATAGGGCCAAAAACATTTCCAATAAAAACGTTTATATATATATATATATATATATATATATATATATATAATTGTACTCTATACTATACGAAGTAGAATTATATGATATAGTATAATTTATATATATTGTTATATATATAATATATATTATATATATATATTATATATATATATATATATATATATATTATTGTATATATATATATAATATATATTATATATATATATATATAATATATATATATATTATTATTATATATATACTATATAATATATATATATATATATATATATATTATATATATATAATATTATATATATAATAATATATAATATAATATGAATATATATATTATTTTATATATATATATTATATATAATATATAATATATATAGTTATAATTAAGTTAATATATATATAATAATATATATATATAATATTATATATATATAATATATATATATAAATATACTTATAGTTATATATGTATATATATAATATTTGAAAGACTAAATAATTAATGTCCGTATAGAGTTTAGTTATAGATATATACTATATATATATATATATATAGTATTATATATATAGTGAATTATACTATGATATATAGTATATATAACTATATATATATATATATATTTATATATGATATATATTATATTATATATATATATATATTGAGTAATATATAAATATATATATATATATATATACTATATATATATATATATATATTATAGTTATATTTTATATATATTATATATTATATAATATATATATATATATATATAGATATTAAACTAATTAAATTAATTCCTATACTGTTTAAAGAGAAAGTATTAAGAGGAAGGCATCCAATGTTTTCTTAGGTTCATGACAGATACGCTGGTTGACCAATTGCTCTCGCGGAATATATATAATATATATATATATAATAATATATATTATATATATATATATATAATATAATATATATATAATATATATATATATATATATTAATATATATATATATATATTATATATATATATATATATATATATATATATTATATGATATATTATATATATTATAGCCCGAATATATATATATATAGTATATATATATAAAGTATACTATAATATAATATATATATAATATATATATTATTATATATATATATATATTATATAGTTTATAATACTATAACGTATTAATAGTATAGTAACTAGTGATATAGTTCGGTGATAGTTAGTACAATCTGAGTATAGTACTATGTATGAGTGATATATAATTTGAGAAAACATGGATGCCTTATCTTTAATAACCTCTTCTCTTTAATTACTTACAGAAGTTAATTTTAATTAGTTTAATATATATTATATACTTGAAATAATTTGATATATAAGTACTTAGACTAGTATACTTATTATTATATATATATATAGTAATCTGCGTACTGTATATATAGATTTATTATAATGAGATAGATATACTATAGTTATAGGATATACGAGTATATTGAGTTATCTGAGTTACTTAGTCACGATTATTATTAATAGTATTACGATATCTATATATGACTAAATGATATGATTATATATATATATAGGTATATATATATTTATATATATATATATATATTATTATATATATATTATATATATATATATATATATATATATATATATATATAGTATATACGATTATATGAGTTATTATACTACCAAAAAAGTTCAATAATGCAATAGTTTTATATATTATATATACGGTATAATATATACATATAGTAATTATATATATATATATATATAATATATATATATATATTTATATATATATATATATATATATATTACTATACTTATATACGTATATATCTATATATATATATATATATAATTATATATATATATATATTATGTACTATATAATATAACGTATAATATATATAATATATATATATATATAGTATACGGTACTATATATATATATATAAAGTTATATATATTATGGGATGTAGGAACTCTGGAACAGTACTGGACTTCTGATGACTATGTTCATCTAGTCTGGAGCATTTGTATTCATTCGGTTGATTTGATTGACGTGCGGAAGATGTGTGTCTGTTGTAGATAGAGCGCACAGCTTTTTGTGTGTGAGAGATTGTACTGAGTTCTTGGGTTAGTTTCTGTGCGGGAAGTTATTAGTGCGGGTTGGATTAGGGCGTCTAATTTTATCGACTTGGGGAGCTACCTGGATCCGTTCGATCGTCTCGTTTGAAGATCTTCAGTTTTTTTTTTTTTTTTTTTTTTTTTTTTTGTGTTTTTTTAATTTTATTGTAGTTATTATTTTTATTCTTTTTCATTTTGTTTTATTTTTCATTTATTAAGATATAATTTCCCAATTTTTTTCTTTTTGTGGTGTTCTAGGTGTTTATTTTTTTTGTGTTTTGGTTCTTGGGCTTTTGTGTGTTTGTAGGTTCATCGATGTGGGGGGGGGGGGGCACGATTAGTGACTGTGTCACCATTGACTGTGGTCGGACAAAGGGGCGCGTTAAACAAAACCCCACGCGCCTGTAAATGTGCCAGAGCGGTAGCCTATCATTGCCGTACCTTGTTGTTCGCAAGTTTATATATTCTATATATAGTATATATATAGTATATATATATATATTATACTGTATAATATATATATATATATTATATATATATATATATTAAGAATATACTATATATTATTATATATATAATATATATATATCATACTTATATATATACTATAGTATATATATAGTATATGTATAGTAATATATATATAGTTATATATCATAATTATATATATAATAGTATATATATATAGTATGTATAAAAATATATAATATAATATATATATTACTATATTTATTACTATTATATATATATATATATAATATCTATATATATATATATATATATAGATTAGGTAATTATACTATATATAGGTAGTATGTATATGCAAAATAAAACAATATACTGAATATAGTATATATTATATATAAGTAGTATATAATTAATTATATTTAATATGTATATTATAGGTTCTATATATAGGTTATATAATAAGATACTTAATAGTATATTATAATATATATATAATATAATATATATATATATATTATACTATATTTATATATATATTATTATATTAATTTTATATATATATAGACTGAAATTAGTTTATATATATATATATATATGTATATATAGTATATATGTGTATATATATAGTTATATAGTAGTATATATATATATATAATATATATAACTATATAATATACTAATATATTACTATCTATATTAGTGTATATTATTATATATATATATTATAATATATATTATATATATATATATGTATATATATTATATGTAGTATATATATATATATATATATATTATATCTATATATTATATATATATATATATAATATATATATATATATATATATATATATATATAATACATTATATATCTGTGCATTATATTCGATATATATTTATATAGTATCGGTCTTAAGTGGGTTTGACCCCTCTACCCTTAAGAGGTAAAAATGATGGGTTTCTTTTTAGCTAATCGTTGGTCAAGAGGTAACACTCTTTGAGTACCATCTCAAGGTAAGGGTTCAAACCCACTTATGGACTTTTGAAAAATACAAATAATTGTTGCGCTATTGTCACTTATAAAATCTTTGAAATATATATATATACTATAGTATATATATATATAGATATATAATACGTATTAATATATATATATTATATACTAATATATAATATTATATATATATATATATATGATTATATATATATATTATATATTTATTTAGTGGATAGTTAGATATATACATGGTATATATATATATAGTATTATATATATATATATATTATATATATAGTATTATATATATATATTTAGCACAAGGGTTTTGGAGGCCACTTAAGCCTAACGCGAAACGATCGATAACGCGGGAAGTTAATCCCCTCCCTCCCCTTCAGCCCTCCCCTCCCCTTTTCTTCCCCTTCTAAAGACAAAAAAACCGCAGGTTTTTTTGGGGAAAACAATGAAAAAATTAATTGATAATTAATATTAATTATAATTGAATAAAAAATAAAAATAAAATAGATAAATAAATAAAAATAAATAAATATAATTAATAAATAAATTAATAATAACATTTAATAAATTAATAAATAAATTAATAAACAATATATAATAAATAAATAACTAAATAAATAATAATAATAAATAATAATAATTAACTAAATAAATAAAAAATAATAAATAAAAAATAAATAAGAAAATATATAAATTAAATAAGCGATAAAATAATAAATAAAAAAATAAATAAAAAGATTAAATAAAAAATATATATATATAAATTAAGTAATATTGATACTATATATATATATATATATATAATATATAATATATATATATATAATATATATTATATATGTATATATATATAATATATATAATTATAGTATATATATATATATAGTATAATATATATATTATATTATATAATATACTATATTATACTGCTATATGCCCTGCGAGACCCGCACCACCGCACCACACCCGCCACAACACGCTAAGCGACTCTAGCACCGCACAGTAACAGCACCGCACCGAGCAAACCCACCAAACACTTAAGTTACGACATAGAGTTTGCTACATGGTAATCTCTCTCAAACTGAACCCCCCATAGGGTTGGAGCGTAACCTCGTCGTAGACGAGTTACGTGTCCGAGGCCCCTCCCCCCCTTCGGGGGAGGGGGCGCTGCCCCTAAAATTGAATTGATCAATTAGAAGCCGAAATCTTCTGGATACGAAGAAATCGATACCCTCGAAAGACTCGAGATATGAGTCGAAAACGATTCCTGCAAGAATCGTTTTTTACGACACTCCGAACTTCCGGCCTCCCGGCTCCGGCTCAGCCTCTAGCTCACGATATATATCTAACATGGGATTAGGAGTTATCGTAACGGGTTAATTTGGAGGGGGTTAGATGGTGACGTAACTTTGTCGTAGACGAGGTTACGTCCCCTGGCCCCGAAGGGGACCCTACCCCCTTAAAAAATCGAAAGTGTTCCGTGTAAGGCTGAAATTTGGTGAGAGGATCAGAGTTGAATTTCTAGAAAGACCTGTGGTATTGGATATTCGAGAGTTGGCTCCGGCACCGGTGATGGAGCCGATGCGGTGCCGAGTTAATAGACAGTCGTATAACAACATATTTGTAAGCTTTTACTATATGTTATTGAACCGTGTAGATCTCGAAAATGATGGTATAAGACCGTATAGGGTGTCAAGGACCCCCAACGGAGGGGGTCCTGACTAAAAAAAATACACAGAGTGCAACAAAGATCGAAGGAGGAATGAAGAAGGAGGAATGAAGGAAGAATAAGGAGGGAGGGCAAAGAATGGAGAAGGAGTCTGACTAGAGAAGTAGGAGTTGACAGCTGCATTGCGCCGGTGCTGGCTCCGGTGCGGTGCCCGAGTTAACAACATTCGTAATAAGCAACAATGTAGGTGTATCTTAATATAGTGTTATATGAGTCTGTAGATCTCAAAAATAAAGGTTCAGAGCACTCAAGAAGAAAAAAATAAAATAAAAAATAGAATAAATAAACATTTCTTATTCTTTTTTATGTTTATAACTAATCAAATTTACGTTTTTACATACCCTAAAGCAGTAAAATCAGTAAAATCAACCACCAACGCTACACTTCTGTCCAGATCATGATCTATTGATTCTATTGATCTATTGATCTATTGATCTATTGATCCATTGATTCTAGTCATATTTTGGGTCAAATTTTTTAGCTTGAAATTGTAACGTTTAACATACCCTAAATCAGTAAAATCATTAAGATCAAGCGACACCCACCTACCTCTTGTCCAGATCATGATTCTTAATTGATCTATTTGATCTATTGATTCATTGAATTCATTGATCATTGTCTATTGATTAAGGTCCAAATTTTTTAGTAATTGTCATGTTTTACATACCCTAAAATCAGTAAATCAGTAAATCAGCAACCAACCTACCCTCTTGTCCAATCATGATCTATTGATGCTATTTTGATCTATTGATCTATGATCCATTGATCTATTGAATTAAGGTCAAATTTTTTAGTAAAAATTGTCCATTGTTTTACATACCCTAAATCAGTAAAAATCAGTTAAATCAAACCGAGTTTTGCATCCCGCCACCCTCCTATCGATCCATGATCTATTGATCTATTGATCTATTGATTCAAGTAATATTTGTATAACAATAACACAAAAACTTTTATTTATTTTTTGTTTTCTTTTCTTAAACATTTTTGTTTTACTAAAAAACTTTATTCTTTTTATTTCATAACTTAAAAATTTGCAATTTTCAATTTTATAATTAGTAAATCAGGTAAATCAGTTAATCAAAACCACCCCACAGTCCGCACTACATTCCCAACCCTCCCTACCCTTCATGATTATTGCATCTATTGTTCTATTGATCTATTGTCTATTGATTTATTGATCCATTGATCTAATTGATCTATTGATCTATTGATTCAAGTCATATTTTGTTTAACATAACACAAAACTTTTTATTTTTTTTGTTTTGTTTTCTTTTAAACTTTTGTTTTTACTAAAATATTTTATGCTTTTTATGTTTATAGACTTAAAAAAATTTGCAATTTTACATACCCCCTAAAGCAGTAAAATCAGTAAAACAGTTAACGAATACACCCACTACGTATCCTCCTACCCTTCATGATCTATTGATCTATGATTATTGATCATTGATCCTATTGATCTATTGATTCAAGTCCATATTATAAGTATCATTTTTGTATAGACATAACATAAAAATAATTTCTTTGCTGTAGTTGTTGTGTTGAAAATGTCGCGTTTGTTGTTGCATTTGTTTCAGTTGTTGATGTTGAAATGTTGTGTTGTTGTTGAAATGTTGTTGTGTTGTTGTTGTTGTTGTTGTTGTTGTTGTTGTTGTGTTGTTGTTGTTGTTGTTGTTGTTGTTGTTGTTGGTTTGCTGTTGTTGTTGTTGTTGTTTGTTGTTTGATTTTGTTGTTGCTGTTGTTTGTTAAATCTACTGTATTTAAAAGTTTAAATTAATTAATTTACAACACTTTTTCAAACATTCTCTAAATATTAATGTTAATTTTAGTACAGTAACATTGTAATATTGAAAAGTAGTCAGTAGTAGGTCTCATCCTCGACTAACTGACAATCTAAATTCAATAACAAGGTACCTAAAAGATTAGAAGTTTCAACTTACCAGCGGAAGTCATCATAGCAATCTCAATCTTTAATCTATACACAACCGCACAAAATATTATTATTATTATTATTATTATTACTTATTATTATTATTATTATTATTTGTTAATATTATAATAATAATAATAATAATAATAATAATAATTAATAATAATAATAATAATAATAATAATAATAATAATAATAATAATAATAATAATAATAATAATAATAATAATAATAATAATAGTATTATTTTTTATTTTTAATTATTATTATTATTAATTATTATTATTATTATTATTATTATTATTACTTTATTAAAAAAAATTATTATTATTCTCAGAACATGTCTTGCATGGTTGCAGGATGAGGAAAGTATATGCAATATTCCGTTGTCTATCCATCGGAAGACCAATATGCGAAATGTTGGTTCCTTGCCACTAATACCGTGCTAAGTAAATCGTAAATCATCATATTGACTGACTGAGTTGAAACATCATTTCTTCGCACAGAGTTGTAGATAGCTTTGTTACGCTCAAGGAATAGCCAATCAGAGAACTGCATTTTGCTATGCCATCACGGGGAGCCAATGAAATTCGAGGAATGAATCATTAATCTTAATATCTTTGACACATGTGAATGTGGTAACCGAGATTTATTACTTTGTTCCCCTTACTGTCCTTACTTAACATCTGTTTTTTATCTTAAACAGTAGTTTTATTATATTAATTATTATTATTATATTATTATTATTATTATTTTATTATTATTATTATTATTATTATTATTATATTATTATTATTATTATTATTTATTATTATTATTATTATTATTATTATTATTATGATTATTATATATTATTATTATTATTATTATTATTTATTATCATCATTATATTCACTATAATATGTATATGAACATTAACAAATCTAAGAATATCCACACACCACGACATCACACACAACACACACACACACACACACACACACCACACAAACACACAACCAGCAACACCACCCACACACACACATTCACAATAATGATAGACAGAGCTTTACTTAATACATATTAGCCATGGCAATCAATCGTAACTAACCTACTGAATCAGCAGTAAAGTAAACCTACCACAGGTACAAAACGTACCCTATTCACACTTTTTCCAAGCATTCTCTAACATATCATGTTAATTTTACATTAAACACTATCGAATTACGTAGCATTTCGAGTATCATTTCGGATAAACATTAGCAAAACGAAGTTCTTTATATAACTAAGCAAACGAATATATGGCTAATAACAATGTTTTCACATTAATAAGCTAAAACATAGCATCATAATGAACTAAGGAAATAATAGGCTACAACGAACAAACCTAAACACAGCTACGCAACTAATAAACTGCTAACATTACAAAGTTTTCACATCACTTAACAACCCAGTAAAGTAACTAACTTTTACATACAAAACGGAACCTTTTCATACTTTTCCAAGCAATATCTCTACATATAAAACGTTTAATTTTACAATCGACACAGTTAATATTTAACAACAATTTATCATAAACTTGTCTAATTATCAATACAGAACCAACGAATAACTGTAAACAAAACAAGGTTTTATCCAAACATAACATAAAAATAAAGTTCTTTGAATAAAATATCATAGTAAATTGGTAATATTTACTGATTTTAAAGCAGTAAACAGTAAATCAAACCAACAACCTTCCCCACCCCCTCCTACCCACGACCTTTTGATCTATGATCTTATTGAATCCATGTTCATATTTCGAAGTTCATTTCGGATAAACATAACACAAATAAGTTCTTTATATACTAACCATCGAATATATGGTAAGGAAACAAAGTTTTTCACATAATAAAGCTAACAAAACATAACCTGAACTAAGAATATAATGTACAAGGCAAAACCTAACATACCGTACGCGCGAATAAAACTACTAACATTAACTAATTTCTGCACTTAACAACAGTAAAGTACCTAACACATAGTCGTACAAACGTAACATATTCACACTTTTTCAGGTAATTTCTCTAGCATATCAATGTTAATTTTACATTAAAACATCAAAAAATAATTTAACAAAAAAATTTTAGCATAACCCAGGTCTAATTCATCATACAGACAATGAATTAATGCACGTACCAAAATTTTTTACATCACTTCGTAATACTTAACAAAAATTCATCATAACCTCGTCTAAAAATCATAATCCCAACGAATATATGATAACATAACAAAGTTTTTAACCAAACATAACAAATAAAAATAACAAAATTTCTTCCTGACATAACAATAAAATAAGTTCTTTGATAAAATATCACAGTAAAGGTAATAGTTTACAGATTTTTAAAGCAGTAAATCAGTAAAATCATAAATTCAACAATCTTAGCATTCCCCTACCACCAATCCGCCCTATGATCCATTGAACTAATGATTCAAGTCATATTTTCGAGTATTATTTTGGCTAAACATAACATAAAAAATAAGTCCTTTTTATAACTGACCTACGAATATATCTTACGCAACAAAGTTTTAGCGACAATTTCAGCGACGAGCCCCACTACACGGAGATCACCCCAGAGAGATGCAATGAAAACCCATCTCGGGGTACCCGAAGGGGGTGTAAGCGTAGGTCAACAGCCCCTTTGGGCAGTGCCCCTTATGTAACCGCTTACACCCGCTTACACCCCCCCCCCGCCCCCGCGCCCCCCCCCCGCCCCCCCCCCGCGCCCCCCCCCACGCCCCGCCCGCCCCCCCCCCCCCCCCGCGGCCGCCCCCCCCGCCCCCCCCTCGGGGTACCCCGAGATGGTCTTCATGCATCTCTCTGGGGTGAATCTCCCGTGTAAGTGGGGCCTCGTCGGCTGAAAATTGTTCGGTGTTGCGTAAGCAATATATTCGTAGGTCAGTAAAAGAAACTTATTTTTTCATGTTATGTTTAGCCAAATATAGTAAAATATATGACTTGAATCATTAGTTCAATGGATCATAGGCGGATGGGTGGTAGGGGACTGCAGGGAGGGGATGGTTTGAATTTACTGATTTACTGATCTTACTGCTTTAAAAAAAATAAAATGTAAATAATTACGCTTTACTGTGATATTTATTCAAAGACTTATTTTTATGTTTTGTCAGGAAGAAATTTTGTTATTTTTTATGTTATGTTGGTTAAAACTTTGTTATTGTTGCAATTATTCGTTGGGATTTATGATATTTAGACGAAAAGGTTTTTTATAGTACCAAATTGAAAATTGGAAAAAATTTTTTTTTTTTTTTTGTTTTTTTTTTTAAGTTTTTTTATTAACGAAGTGATGTTAAAAATTTGTACGTTTAGCAATTATACTTCGTTGTCTGTATGAAATGATTAGACTGGGTTATGATCAAGGTTCATTCCAGTGATTGCAAGGTTAATGAACAATATTAACATGATATGCTAGAGATATGTTGAAAAAAGTGTGAATAGGTTACGTTTTGTACGATGTGTTAGGGTACTTTACTGTGTTAAGTGCAAGAAATTAAATTAATGTTGGTAGTGTTATTCGCCCGTATGGTGTGTTAGGTTTGTCGGTTGTACATTATATTCTTAGTTTCATGTTATGTTATGTTAGCTTTATTAAATGTAAAAACTTTGTACGTTAAGCATATATTCGATGGGTAGTATATAAAGAACTTATTTTTGTGTATGTTTATCCGAAATGATACTCGAATATGACATGGAATCAATAGATCAATAGATCAAGGAAGGTCGTGGTAGGGAGGGGTGGGGAAGGGCTGATGGTTTGATTTAGCTGATTTACTGCTTTAAAATCCAGTAAACTATTACAATTTACTATGATATTTTATGCAAAGAACTATTTTTAATAGCTGTTATTGTTTTGGAGTAAAAGGTTCTTAGTTTACGGTATTATTTTTATCTGTAATTTTAAAAATTTAATTTGGCACTAATGGTTAGCATGATAATTATTGTTAAATATTACTGTGTCCGATGTAAAATTAACGTTAATATAATAGAGATATGCTTGGAAAAAGTATAAAAGGGTTTCCGTTTTGTATGTAAAGTTAGTTACTTTTACACTGGTGTTAAGTGTGAACTTTGTTAATGTTAGCAGTTTTTTTTAGTGGCGTATGTTGTTGTTAGGTTTGTCGTTGTACATATTTCCTTAGTTCATATGATGCTATGTTTAGCTTATAATGTGAAAACATTGTTATGTCTAGCATATATTCGTTGGTTATGTTTATAAAAAACTCGTTTTTGTGCTATGTTATCCGAAATGATACTCGAAATGCTACGTAATTCGATAGTGTTAATGTAAAATTACATTGATATGTTAAGATATGCTTGAAAAAAGTGTGAAAAGGTTACGTTTTGTAACGCTGTGGTAGGTACTTTACTGTGATCAGTAAGTTAGTATGATGATTGCCAGGCTAATAGGAACAGGTAATGTGGACTATTATTATTGTGAATGTGTGTGGGTGAGTGTGTGGTGTTGTGTGTGTGTGTGTGTGTGTGTGTGGTGTGTGTGTGTGTGTGTGTGTGTGTGTGGTAGTTAGATTTGTTATGTCATAATATCATATATAGTTTGATATAATGATGATAATAATAATAATAATAATAATATAATAATCATAATAATAATAATAATAATAATAATAATAATAATAATAAAAATAATAATAATAATAATAATAATAATAATAATAATAATAATAATAATAATAATAATAATAATAATAATAATAATAATAATAATAATAATAATAAAACTACTGTTTAAGATAAAAATAGATGTTAAGTAAGGACAAACGGGGAATAAAGTAATAAATCTCTTTACCCTTCTCATGTGTCAAAAGATATTAAGATTAATGAGTCATTCCTCGAATTTCATTGGCTGTTCGTGATGGCTTAGCAAATGCAGTTCTCTGATTGGCTATTCCTTGAGCGTAACAAGATTAACGTAATGTATAGGTGTCTGGTAGAGAACAATTTACCAATCATGTTCTAGTTGTGGACCTGCAGGAAAAGTGATCGCACGCGTTATGGGTGTTGTGAGATCTATGTGAATAATAATAATCAATAACTAGCATAATTAGAGGGAACAAGATAATAATAATAATATTTAATAACAATGATATATTAATAATAATAATATATAATTAATATTATAATATAATATATATATATGAATAATTATTATTATTATTATTATTTATTATTCTATTTTTTTTAATAAATAATAGATAGATAATAATTTAATAAATTATATTATAAATATTAGTATTTATTAAATAATAATAATTTAGTAAATAATAATATATGTTATATGTATTATTTGTAATAATCTTTAATATGTTTGGGTGCTGGTTGTTTTTGTTTGTGTGATAGTAAGTTGAGATTGCATTATGATGTAATTTGCTGGTAAGTTGGAACTCACTTCTAATTTTAGTTACCTTGTATAATGAATGCTGTATGTTCAGTTGGCTGG
>JABUQX010079115.1:37500-45893 GCA_015478945.1 Trachelipus rathkii | reverse complement strand
TATATATAATATATTCTATATATTATATATAGTTATTATATATATATATATAAATTTAATTCAAACTTCAAAGAGTAAACATCCGCATCCTCATCTACTTTAAGATCCGCAATCGCAAAACAGTCAAATTTTGACATCCGGTCCATCACTAACATATATATATTATACTATAGATATTATATATATAATCATACTATATATATATAATATATATATTAATATATATATATAATATAATATATATATATATATATATATAGTAAATCTGTGTCTACCTAGCAAAACTTTATCCTAACTAGAATTAAAAGGCCGCAAGTAGGCCCTAACCTAATAGATTATGGAAGCCCCCCAGTACGCCCTAACCTAATGCATTATGAAGGGCCCGAACTATACTCTAAGTTAATACATCGAGCGCGGAAAAAACGTGTTTTTAAAAAATTACCTTGTATTAAGCGCGGAAAAAACGTGTTTTTAAAAACTTACCTTGCATTAATTGTTAACTGTTTTCTCGTTAAGATCTAAAAATTCGCAAACTTGTGTTACTGTTATCTCTTGAACCAAATAGTACATTAAATATGAAACTTTTTCGTAGCAAATACGGAGCCGGTTAAACGAATAACCTTCTGGAGAAAGTATAAATATTTATACAACTATTAATTTTACAGCGAAATTGAAACACTTCATTAACTTTAATAACTTCACAATAGTGATGGCATGTTAAACACATCTTTTCCAGACTTATGCACATATTGATCCTATATGTAACACATTTATTTTAGCACTAAATTCCAATATAACTTTTTCTTATGTAATATCTATATAAATTTGGTGGATTATGGGTAGTATGGGTTTGACCGATATACATATATCAATATATCGAATTTAATATCGTTTTTGAACTGATTTTTTTTATAAAAAAAATATGTGGGTCCTGATCTACAGTATTAACATATATATATATATATATATATATATATATATATATATATATATATATATATATATATATATATATATATATATATATATATATATAATATAATATATATATATATAATATGTATATATGGCTTCGAAAAGATTTCCTCTTTTGTAAATACAGATAATATAGGTATCTGTTCATAATACTATTTGTCTCTCTTCCCCCGCTTTCCCAAACCCACACTTCGAACTTTTTTTTTTTGCTTAAATGTAATTGGTCTTAAATTTCCCAAAAAAGGTCATCTCTAAAACTTTTCTGACACAAAACAAATTAGCAGAAGATTAATTCTCTCCTTAACTTCGAAACATTTCTATAAATTTAAACTCTGTTCCTAACTCTGTCTGAACATTAAACCTTTCTTCATTTGACTAAGAACGATTATTATTTCTAGACCCAGGTGTTTACCCTTTCGAGAAACCTCTAATAAAGCACCACTCAGACTCTATCCATTTTCACGCCCCCCATCTACAGAGGTAGTAATCTTGGGCGTCTCTTTGCGACCACAAAAATACGTTTTTTTTTTCTTTTTTCTTTTTTTTCTTTTTGAGGGCGGGAGGGAATTTTGAATATTTTGAAGTCAATCGTGTTTCTACTTTCCAAGCAAACAGAGATTCCTAGTCCGGGAGGCACGAAGAAATAAAAATTAAAAGAAAAGACGTTTCATTGAATTCTAACAACTAACTCCCAAGGCAACACTACAGGAACCTTCGGAATCTTGTGTAAGTATTAAACGCAATTTCTTTTATTCTCTCCTCATTCTTCCCATTTTTAACATTTTAACTGTTATAGTCAGCATGACAAATGGACAAGAAAACCCTGTGGGTTCCTCCCAAAATTCCCAAACCACACCGGTCGCAGCCATAGTGTTCGTCCTTAAAAAACGAACTCATCCTCATAGGAAAGATACAAAATATCTGGGAAGTCCCAAGCTTCGCACGTTGGTTAGAGGACGTGGAAGAAAATATACAACTAAAACAATGCACCACAGAAAGAGCCAATTATACAAGCCAGAAGCCAAATTCACTTAATAGATGGTGAATTCAGAAGCCTTTTAATTAAAGTCGAATCCATAATTCTTTCGAATAGATAAATTCGAAGATTTCACCGATACTCTACGCTCATTAGTTTTGCCAGAAGACTTCCTTCACCACTTTGAAGCATTTGAACTAATACTAAAATTTAAATTCATACATAAATAACCAAATCTTTCAAACGACCGAAATCTTAAGATAAGTTTTTAGTGTCTTAACTTATTAACTTTTTAAGTTTTAGGTATTTAATTTATACATTAATACACATACTGTATTTACTGTCACATACAGATTTTAGCTTTTTTTAAAGTTTTAATGAAGATTACAAGTATAAGTTTTTTTTAAGTTTTCTTTTCATTCGTAAATTTGTCAAGCTGTGCGTGTGTGTGGATTTTTAACTTGTATGGTTTTATATACTTTACATATTTACCGCCGTGCTTACTAATTTAGTCTCTGTTTCCATCTTTATGTACGACCTGCCTCTCCCCAAGAAAATACAAAAGTTCTTTCAAAAGTCTCACGGCCGACTCTACAATCTACCTAACACAAGCACTGACCCCTGACCCCGCAACTCTTCAAATGAATGTCAACCTACTGACTAAAGGTGGAATATTTCCGAGACCGAAACGTTCTACCCAACCTATGCAGAAGCAAACTTTTCTTCAAAAATCTTTACCTGCCAGCGAAATTCAACGATCGTTTCCTTCGCATCCCAGCTCAAACCCCGAGCATTCACCTCCAGTATGCTACCATTGTGAACAATCAGGTCACTTCAAGAGCCAGTGTCCGTTCAATCCCTATTATCATAAATGTTATCAATGCCATATTCGAGGATCCACGCCCCTTTGCAAAAATTCCAGATTTCACCCAAGAAACCCAGATTTTACAGTCAAATACGCTCCAATCACTCCTCAAATCGAAGAAAGCATTAAAAAAGGACTTTGGAGGTCAAGCGGAATAAATAGAACCAAATATAAAGGGGTGTTACCTTACTTCCAGTCTTATCCACAACAAAGGACAACTTCCACGTTACAACCAAGAAATAAATCAAAATCATCTTCCATCTACACCATTCAACCAGAAAATTTGGGATTTCCGGAAAAGTCAATTCCAGAACACAAACTTCATTTCTTCAGCCACTCCAGAAGAGGAAACAAATCCATATTTGACGGAAGAAAATCGCATTATCTTATCAAGTGAAGACTACTTTTCAGATAAGCAACAACACTCCCAACAATCTTACCATATTTATACGCAACCATCAGACAAACAAAAAGATTATGACCAAATCAAGAAAATTTTTAGAGCTCGAGTTTTTTTCCCAGCGCTCAGCTGGAACTACCCACCTCGAAAAGGTGCACCTCCAATCTTAAATATAAATACCCTTAAAAATAATTATACGACTGCATGTAATTTTGAAAATTAATTTAGTTACAATAATAACCACACGTATTATTATACTCATAGTATGACAGATAGTAATAATATTTATAATTTCACTGAGAATTATGGTGATTTTAACTATATTAACTCTATTAATATTAATTATTCTACTCCTACTTATGATACAAATGTTCAAACACCCTCACAATCATCACATCACGATTCCCTCTCCTTACATATACTCTCACCACACCATACTCAACTATTAGTAACATCTCAACCAATTCTTGCGAATACATTAATGAAGACACAAGAAACTCAGACACATAACGATCAGGAATCAAATCCCTCTTCCCTCACATTTAACACAACTTCTCCCTGCCTTAACACCCAATCTCCCAAAACACCTCTCACCTAGCAACACAGCGGGTCCTACATATTTCCCGAAAGCTTCAGTAACTTTCAAAAATGGCAATTTACGACGCAAATTATTTCTCTTAGACACCGGATCCAAATGCTTTTTAAGCAAACCCTCAGTCTTTCACAACCTCCAAAATACACTCAACACCCTTATACCACTAAACAAATGTAACATTCAACTTGCAGGTTCCATCTTTCCTCAACTAGGCACAATCGATTTAAAAATACACATTGCAACATCATATTTACCTGTGACTTTTATACTAGTCCACGATTCACTCTGCTCGTTTCAATCAGATTTCCTTCTATGTACAAACCTCTTTAGTAATGCTCCCATCTCTCTCTCTGTTTCAAAAATTTTATTCTGGTCTTTTAAATAAATAATACACCTATCATTCACCAATTATTAACTATCCTACTAATTCACATTCCTAATACAAAAATCTCTCAACTCTCACACTCCAATCTCTTCAAACACAACAGCATACCCCTCATACCATCTCTCATTAAGGCAAGGATATAATTTCCGACTCCTTCACCTCACAAAGCAAAGCTTCCGTAGACACTTATATTCCTCTCTCACAACCTTTCTCTCAGACTAAACATCCCATTCCACATTTATACTCGCATGATATCTCACTCTCTCAAAACCTTCTTATAGACTCGGATGTAAAATACAATCTCTATACCACTTCAACTACAGAAATTCATCCACACTCTAAAACAACACTTTCTCTTAATGCTCTCTTTTCAGCTCACACAACCCCTTTAGAAAACTTAGTTTTGTCAACTAATAACACTCACATAAATAACTATCCTTATGCTGGCAGTATCCTCAATCAAGGCCAAATATTAATAGACATCATTAATTTAAGCCCTTCCCCCCCCTAATATTACAAAAATCACTCTCATTTCTACTGCAGAACCCTGTACAGTAGTCCTAGATGATCCAATAAAAAATATTTCATATACGCTTTGTTACCCCAGTCATGTCTTTCCACAAACATTGTAGCTAGTATCCACTCCTTATAAAGATATTCTCATTTCTTCTATAAAAAGTTGCTTCTGTGCGATACTTTTTACATGATCCAATATTATTCTGTTGAAAATTACTACATAATCCTAATTTATAGGCAGAAATTACGCGTTTCAACTAAAAACCAGACGCCCTAAAAGTACTATATTGCACACCATATCGATCTTCCACAATAAGCCACCCTATACACATAGATGAATGGACCACAAACTCTCTTTCAAAGTGGTTAAGATTTAAAGCCAATCTAATTCCTTATGATAACTAACTCTACTTGTAATCCAAAAAGAATTTCCTCCTTCCATTAAAATTGTAGCCGATTACAGACACTTCAACTCTCACACAATTTTAGACCGCTACCCTCTCCCATGTATAAACGATCTCCTCAGCACATTAGGCAAAAGCTCTCTCTTTACCACTGTTGACCTCCTCGATGCATATTATGCCCTAAAAATTGAGGAGGACTCTCAACCATATTCCTCGCTTTTTCGCTCCTAAGGGATATTTCATCAGATCAGATTTTTGGACCTCAAAAGCCCTCCTCTCTTTGCACGGCGCACAATAAAACTCTCTCTCTCTCTCTCTCTCTCTCTCTCTCTCTCTCTCTCTCTCTCTCTCTCTCTCTCTCTCTCTCTCTCTCTCTCTCTCTCTCACCTATTCGGCCCAGCTTACAGAGTATTCCTCGGATACTTCTTAATCACAGACTACTCAATATCCCCTCATTTTTAAAAATATCAGTACAGATTTTTGGCTCGTTTTGGAAAAATAAACTCGTGCATTGAACATTCGACACAATCCTTTCTCGTAATTTTTAATTGTTCTAACTTTAAGATCATATAAAGCTATGAGGTTGATGTTGTTAATATGGCGACCGATCATCATTCTTCCGAGACAGAGTAGATTCTGCTGATGCAATTAGTCCCTCTTGTGAAGATTCTATCTATGCCCTTGATGTGTTGATGGTGGTAACTTGATGAAGCAAACTGTTAAGATGGCTGCAGATGCTGAGACCGTGGAGGCGTATGGAGACTTGTCGTGGATGTAATATACTTCAGTTTCTCATTTTCTTTATAAGGGGTAAAGCAGCTATCTTCATTACGCTATCCACTTAGCTATCAATG
The DNA here is from genome assembly GCA_015478945.1 of Trachelipus rathkii. Taxonomy (NCBI): domain Eukaryota; kingdom Metazoa; phylum Arthropoda; class Malacostraca; order Isopoda; family Trachelipodidae; genus Trachelipus; species Trachelipus rathkii. The sequence continues at coordinate 39,923 of JABUQX010079115.1, read as the reverse complement.
GATAATGACCAAAGAGTAGGAAAAAGAATACATTTGCCCTTTTCTGTAGCAACTTCTTTTCATTTCTTTTTTCAGATTTTTTTATGTTACGGTGCAGAGTTTTAATGAATATTCAGACGGCGTAGCTTCTCATCTTCTGAGGTCTCGTTTAATGGAATATTTCCTTTTACAAGATTTTAGACAGACTTCGCATATACATTGAAACAATTTCAAGGTTCTCACAGATTAGTTTACGTTTATCAGCAGTTTTCAGATTTTAAATTTTTTCTTTAAAAAGAGGTAAACACAGGTACAAATAAGGCAGGGGTCGGCAACCTTTTGAGTCGGAAGAGTCAAAAATTACAATTTACAAATCAAAGTTTTTAAAGAGCCACAAAGTTTTTTCTTGCCAACAATAAATAGTACTTTCTTGCATAAATAAAGTTTTTTGATAAAAACTAATCCATTTATTCATAAGAAAAATCTATTATCTATAAGAAAATATCTATTTTTCAAGAGGCAAAGCGCTTTTACAAATGTAAATTTCAGATAAATATAACAGCAAGTATTATAATATAATTAGCTTATTATTTTAAGTAAAATTAAAAACAATAAACATTTACTTACAACAATAACTGTACTTCAATAACAAACAACAATTGAACAAACAATTTTACTTGTTAGCTGCTTCTTTTGCTTCTGTATTTTTAAATATATCTATGGCAGGAAATGCTGTTTTCGCAATGCGAATATGTTGATCCGAAGATAGTCAGCACTCCAAATGCCAACTTCTTCACCTCACTGTAGCAATCTGGAAGACTATTCCATGCGTCGAATATACGTGCCTCAACTCGCGGTATTTCTTTTAAAGCTGTCCACTTTTGTTGAGTTACGTACATGCATTTTTGGACCTCCAACTCTTCCAACTTGCTTTTCAACTCTGTAAATTTTCCACTCACAAAGCTTTACTTTTTAAATCGATCAATTGCATTTCTAGAGATCCAGTATCAATTCCAAATGGCTCAATGTGGATTTCGTTACTATTTGTGTGAGGATTTGTTGGTTTTGAATTGTTCAAATCTGTCAGCAAATTCATCTTTAATTTTTTTTATAACTGTGCTGAAGTAATTCGTGTCAACAGTTGCACTGGTTTTATCGCGATATTGCTTTAGAAATTGAAAATGAAGTAATTTACCGCTCTGAATATCTTCTGCAAAAATAATTAATTTTTCATCAAAACAAACCAATTCTTCTACCAAAACATAGGCTGGGTTTCCCTTTCCTTGCAGTTTTAGATTCAGCTCATTTAATTTATCTGTGATATCCACCATAAAGTAAAATTTTTGCAACCATTTGTCGTTCTCTAATTCAGGGTAATTAATGCCTTTTTCATTTAGGAATGTATTTATTTCATTCAAGCACAAAGCAAACGTTTCAACACCTTACCTTTGGAAAGCCATCGCACTTTATTGTGAAGAAGGAGGTCGGAATATTGAGTCTCCATTTCGTTTAAGAATTCTTTAAACTGACGATAGTAGAGTGCTTTTGACAAGATGCTGTTAACAATCTTGATTACCAAATTCATGACCTTTGCAACTGAGCTTTGCCGGAAATGCTTGGGCAATGCGCGCTTGTATTGGCGCAGTGAAACGTAAGAATTCGTGGTTGTTTTGTTTCAAAGAATTGTTGCGCCCCTTTATTTTTTCCTGCGTCATACTTGGCCCCCATCAGCGCTGGCTGAAACGATTATTAATCGATCTTTATTCTCTCTGCTACATTTTTGGAACGGCATCGCTATATTCCTTCCACTCCCAGTTTGTTCCGATGAGCGGTAGCAAACCTTGTAAAGCTCTTCTCTTTTAACTTTTGGGAAGACATATAAATTTGATTAAAAAAGGGCAACTGTTTTGTGTCTTATGTCGCAAGACCTGTCTATAGCAAGTGATAAGGCAGAAGAAAGTTGAATATCTTCCACCTGCAAATATGTTACATTTGAAGATATTTTAGCTATTCTATCTTGTACTGTTTTAGCGGATAGTGGCAAATCTTTGATTTTTTCAAGATTTCTGGTTTGTTTTTGAAATCACGAAACAGTTCTTCAGATGCACGTATGAAGCAATCTTTGACATACTCACCATCTGTGAATGGTTTGCCTTTTTTTTTGCAATTTTTAGTGATACCGCGAAGCTTGCCAGATTAACATTACTTTTAGATTGCGTCCAGTTACTTAACATGGAACTTGATTGCTGTTTTTGTTTTTGGAGCTCGTCGACAGCTTTTTTTCGTTCTTCGCCGGCTGGATATTTACTAGCAAACTGAGTATGTTTTTAGTGAAGTGTCTCTCTAAATTTGATTTCTTATTGTGTGCGAGTTTTTCGTGGCAAATGAGACAAGTCGGAAGGCCATCTGAGTTGCATATGAAAGCGAACAACTCCGTCCAATCC
>JABUQX010079115.1:30000-32500 GCA_015478945.1 Trachelipus rathkii | reverse complement strand
ATATACTTAATTTCACAGCCTTTGCAGCTAAAGAGTAGGTTTTAACGTGTTGGAAAATAATAAAATCCAGGAGGTCCTCTTGATGAGGGAAACTACAGAAACTGTTTTGTCAAAGTGAAATATGAAACCCTGGGGTGGCATAACGCGAAATGTGGGAGAGTGAAGAGGGCGTGTAGAGATATTAGTTTACGGTGTTTAATTGAAAAATAATAATGCCTATAATAGAGCATGCTTTTTGTTATCACTAATGTTTGATTTTAAAATAAATTTAGCGAACAAGCACCGCCTTACAAAAGCTCTGAAAAATAAAGGCGCAGGCTGTTGCATGGGAGTGCTGAATAAAAACATAGGTGCGCTAGGGCGCACTAGGGTTCAGACATAGGCGCAGGCATCACCAAAAAATTATAGGCGTGCCCAGCACTGATATATATATATATATATATATATATATATATATATATATATATATATATATATATATATATATATATATATATATATATAAGTATATATATATATATATATATATATATAAATATATATTATATAGAAATATATATATATATATATATATGAGAGTATATATATATATATATATAGTATATATATATATATATATAAGAGATATATATATATATATATATAAGTTATGTATAAGTAGTATATATATATATATATATATTACTATAATTACTTAAAAATAATAGTTATTTTCATGTACGTGTTGAAATATAACTTGAGCAGCAATGAAGCAATAACGCATGACCGATGGGATTGGGGCTGATGCAGGATTGCGCTATCACCTTAGGTCAACAAAAAATATGTTTTTATTAAAAATGTAAGAATTTTTTAGTAAAACATAAAATTTAAAAAAAGATTTAATAATGAAAAACAGATTTTCTAAAATAAATAACTGATTCTTCAAAACCTATGAAAAATAAATTAAAAATATAAATGGGGAAAGGCGTTTAGAATAAATATCACAAACTAGAATATATTTATGCCTTGCTTGAAAAATATTGCAACTGTCTGCGCCTTCAAGGTTCGTATCTTTTTCGCGTTTGCGTGGCTTTCACGCACCCTGTTAACCCCAGAACCATCAGCCTTGAATTAGACACCATAGTTTCGAGCTATTTTGATGTAAACAGACAGCAATTCTTTACCCTTTAACCAGCTCCGATAGGGTACCGCAGTATGACAATGCCAGGCACCAGAATCATCCCGGATTCCGGAGCTACCTGAATCCCAACCGCAGCTACTTATTATTCAGCGGTATTCAAGGCCAGATCCAAGCTTAAAGGCCTATCAACCCTGCTGTCTACGCTGGCATGTGTAGCGGTGCGGAAATTCCTGCCGACGTTGATTTCAACATCAGCAAGCAGGGCTACCAAGTTTCCATGAAATACATCAAAAATAAACCAAACATGACCATGACTTCATTTTATGTATATAGATGCTAGAGTTGCTTCCCAAATGTATCAGACTACGGAAACCTGGTTCACTTACTCTGAAACCGGTATCACTTTGACATATCAGCCAGACAAAAACACCCGGTATGGAAAGTTCCAAAGTCAACTGCCGACATGACTTGATTTCCGCCGAATAGATCCCCACACCCAACAATAGTCGGAATTTCCAAGTCAGTTCGCCGATACGACTTGGGATTTCCCGACGGTTGGCGCTCCGTAATCGTCGGTAAAAACAGTCCCACTGCTCTGAAAACGTTTTCGTTCTTGTGATGGTTTCAGCACCGGCTTCCGGAGTTGGTTTTTTAATTCAAGTCAGCTGTTGGAATGACTGGCTGATCGGGCATTCGAATCACTGGCACCTGAACTGATTTTCTCGATTCGAAATCCTTGTCATGGCATCACATCAAAAATCTCCAATGAGTTTAGAAATTCCGTCAATAATAATATAGACTAATTTCCAAACTAGAACCTTCTGAAAGCTCATTGAATACTAGAAACTCAATTTGACGCTTCAATCAACAAATCAGCTAATGTTAGGGAAATCAAGGTCAGTGGGTAACATGTACCATCCCTGCTCAAACGCCACGCCAACCGCCGAAACCAGCTCCCCTGGACCTTAGTCAAATATTGCTGAAAATCATGTCTGCTCACCTATGTAGAAATTTCAGTTGCAAAACACTAAATAATTAAGTATTCTATGGGTACTTATGCAGCTCAGCATAAGCAATACAAAATAGTAAAGTCATTATGGTCCATTATTATCATACAAAGAAGATACTCACATTGGTCAGGTCAATTATGTCATCAATATCTAAACAACCAAATCACAGCTCAAGTAATACTTCATGTGATAATGTCCTTTCATTTAGTCCAAATATGACCTACTTCCTATATATACAGTATATATATATAGTGAGTTATATATATGTTATATATATATATATAAAGAGAGAGAGATGGTATATATGTATATATATATATATATATTATCTTCCTCTCTATCTCTCCAGATTGCAAAGTGAGCAAAAGTG
>JABUQX010079115.1:12500-25000 GCA_015478945.1 Trachelipus rathkii | reverse complement strand
TTAATATATATATATATATATATATAATTATATTATATATATATATATATATATAATTATATTTATATATATATTATATATATATAATAATATACTTATTTATAATATATTATAATATATATATATCATATATTATACTATATATATATAATATATATATATATTGATAATATCGCCCACACCCTTCACCTTCGCACCTATCGGTAAATCTGACACAACCTTATATCTCTTAATTTTAATACTTTCTCTCAACAGCTCTCCTGCCCTATGCGTTTTTCTGCACGTTTTAATCGGCTGACTGGGGTCCATTGCGTTGCTTCTACGTCTAACTACAATTGGAGTGACTGCTTTGACTCTGGAGGACGCTTCGGCTTCTGGCGATAAGGTGGGAGCTGTAACTGTGGGATGAGCAGGTTCATTTTTTCTTCGACTAAATCTTTTTTCCTCAAAATCCATGGTTCGATCGGACTTGTTCTCTGGCCATTCATTTAGAGACGGCGTATCGGGTGTGGAAACTTCTCATTCTTCTATCACTTCGCTAATTTTCATTTCAGCTAGGAAATCGTTGCAGGGATACTTTCGACGAGCAAAGCGGCTTTCATTAACGAAAGTGCGCTGACTTCCTTGGTTCTCCTACTGACAAAATCTTTCTGGCCTCTTGAAAAAAACATCTCTAACAACTCTGTAAATCTCCTTTTATCCTCTTATTCGCTCTGGATGGTTATGTTTAATACTCCAACTGAAAAGCCAATCTCTTCGGCCTCTATTTTCTACCTGACCGCCTGAACGATTTATGGATTCCTCTTCCTCTCCTTTCTCCTCTCAGGTGTCCATATGCCTTCGCCTGTGATTACATTTGATTCGGTGCATGGGCTTCTGAAATCTATTGAACGTTAGGAAGGCGGGTGGACACGGATGGCATTCCTCCCGAGTTTTGAGGGGCGTGTGCTTCCGTGCTGGCCCCTCCCCTCGTATCAACTATTCTCTATGCCTCAATAATAGCACTTTCCCTTAGTGTTGGAACGCGCATATGTCCAACCTATTCCGAAAAAAGGAAGCCGCTTTGATCCTATTCTAACCTATCGCCTAAGCTCTAACTTGTATTCATCTAAATCTGTTGAAAACCCTTCTCAACTCTCACTTCTTAGACCATCTGGAATCCCATTCCCTCTTTCCGATCGCCAGTACGGTTTCGGCGCTCGAGGTCTACTGAGCGAATATACTTTCCTATTTAACAGATTTATGGGTTTTTCCGCCCTTTAGGAACTTACGGGAGACTTGCGTTAGGTGGCGCTTGACATATCCAAAGCATTATTGACCGGTATGGCACGCGTCAATTCTCTCCAAACTATCCCCTCCTCTGGTTTCCTCCTTCTCCTTGCTTACTTAATATATCTAGTTTTCTTTCAAATCTCTCAATATCGTCTGTTGTGAGGGGCGATTCTTCTTCTCTTTTTCTGTCAATAAGGGTGTTCCTCAGGGTTCTGTCTTCTGTCTCCTACTTTATTTCTTCCTTTATTAAATAATCTTCCCGTCTTCACATCTTACTCTATCCACTCATATGCCGACGACTCGACCCTTCATTTTCAAAAATTAATTTCAATTCTGCTCCCTCTCTTTACTTCTAGAATTTGCAGCTCGCTTATCCTAGTCGTTTCTGATATCTCTGATATCAACACAAATGCAGGGTGAGGTCGTCTCAACTTTTTTAAATTTAATCTTTAAAATTCTAGTCAACTTCTACAATCTCCCTCTCTAAGACACCTGCTAACTTTCTTATCTCTTTTCGCGTTCTCTGTCTCTCCTGTGACAATATAAACATTCTTGGCCTAACATAAACAAAAAAAAATGTCTTGGAAACCTCACATCACAACGATTGCTAGGGCGGCCTGAAAAGAAACTGGGAATTCTGTTCGGGTTTCTAGGACTTTTCCTCATCCATTTTCTAGCTATCACAAGGTCTCATCCATTTCTTGTAATGGAGTACTTGCTCTCATATCTGGGGGCTCTGGTTTCACCCGGCTTTTGGATAGGTCGAGTGCAAAAGCCAAAAGGCTTATAAATGCCCTGTACTTTCTAGTTCACTGACCCCTATCTTTGCGGCGCGATGTCGGTGCTTTATCTCTTTCTATAGGTAACGTAGCGGCAAGTGCTCGAGTGAACTTTCCACTCGCGTACACCACCTTTACGACGCCCACGAAGCACAAGGGGTGCTGTGTCGGCACATATATAGCTTTTGGATAGGGTCGAGTCAAAAGCCAAAAGGCTTATAAACTGCCCTGTACTTTCTAGTCACTTGACCTCATACTTTGCGGCGCGATGTCCGAGTTGCTTTGCTATCCCTTTTCTATAGGTACCATAGTGGCAAGTGCTCGAGGGAACTTTCCACGCGCTACCCCCACCTTTACGACGCCCACGAAGCACAGGGAGTGCTGGTCGCCACAGTGTTTTGTCTTGATATTAGTTAAGCTCCAGACGTTGTTTCGCTGCGGTGCTTCCTTCTTCCTGCACTCTGTTCTGTGGAATTCTTCCATCTTCTGTGTTTCCTACTCAATTTAATCTCCTCACTTTAAAGGACTGCGTCTGTGCTCATCTGCGTAATTTGCGTTAGATGAATATTTGAGACGTTCAACACCACATCCTTGAATAGGGCTCTGCCCGTGAGCGGACGGTGTCAAGTGTGAATTATATATATTTTTATATTATATATATATATATATACATATTTATATATATATATATATATATATATTATATATATATATATATATATTATATATATTATATAATATATTATATAGTATATATATATATATATATATCATAAATAAAAACACAAAATAAATTGAAATAAATTAAAATTAAGGTTAGATTTTGTCTACGATTTAGTCAGGATGATTTATGGTGTCTACATTTTGGACGAGTGTGGAGAAAATTATTTGTCTTTTTGATTGTTATATTTTATTTTATTTTATTATTTCTTTTATGTGACTTTTGGAAAATGACGTGACAATCCTGCACAATGTCAATTTGGCTTTTTAAAATGGTAAGTCTTGCAACCTGCAGTCAAGAATTGTCAGTAGAATTTTTTTTCTGTTATCAGTGTCACGTGCCTGTGAATTCAAGTTTAAAATGCGAGACATTTGTTTTTTGATTCATCAAATCCCTTATTTTGAAAATGAGTGCAGCAAAACGGAAATTTAGTGACGAATTTTGAATGTTTGGTTTTATGTCAATTGCTATTGCTGGTGTAGGAAAACCTCAATGCGTTATTTTACATAGAAACTCTTTTAAATGAAACCTAGCAAACTCGAAAGGCATCTAATCAATATTTTCGTTCTTTAAATTAGCATGTTTTACATGCTAATTTAAAGAACGAAAATATTGATTTCTTTAGAAAAAAGGCTGAAAATGTTAAAGGATCCAGGCTAGATTTAAATTTATCTTATCAAAGTAGAAACCTCGCGGCAAATGAAGTTTCAAACGCTTGTTGCCCTGAAAAGTAAGCAAAAAAAAAAAAACACAACACACACCGTTTCTGAAAACCAGCTTTTTCCTTGTAACAAAGACATTGTTAGGCTCATGCTAAGTGCAGATGCAGTTAAAAAGATAAAACATATATTCTTTTTAATGATACCATAAGAGTGATAAGAGGGGGAAACTAGCAGCAAAACCGAAAACGGAAAGTTGCAACCGGATGTTGCAAATGTTTGCAAGCAACATTGTAACATTAGGTTTTGACGTTGAACGCTCAAGTTAGGCCGTTACTAAGATCGTAGACACGATCTTAGTCTAGAGACCGTTTTTGAGTTTGAACCTTACTTGTGGAGTTTAACACCACAAAGGGGGTTTTGGTTCTTAAAAAGGTTTTAAATGATAGGTAGATCAATTTCCAGTGATTCCATTTGATTTATCGAGGTTTTTTACCCCTAAAATCGATTTTAAATAGTCTTTCTGATGTCCTCTGGATGACGGAATCCATTCTTAAACATAATTTCTTTGAATATTCACATGGGAACTTATTAACATTCACTCGACTATAATCAGTGTTAGTACATAACCCACATATCGGCAGGGAATGAAAGATTTAGCTGTTTTAAGGCTCAAATTTCGCAACCATTGCAATTATAGCTTTCTATTAAGGGGTTCTAGTTGAGTTAATCTCTTTTTTAAAACCTGGCATCTCTAACTGCTGATCGTGGCCACCTGCTTGGAGTCGAAGTTTCGTGCCGCTACGCCCAACGTGTAATGAGTGAACCCCAAAACGTTGGAAATGGTCGTAGAAGGATGAAATTGGGGGGAGTGCATAGAAGAGATTAAATGAATTAGAGTACTGAGCTTATGCTAAGTGTGGGAGCATATGAGCCGGAGTCGGAGCAGGACTTGGAGCCGGATCCAGAATGAAATTCTAGCTCCAATCACATAATGAATCAAATGAGATGTCTTTATATATGTTTTTAATGACGTAGATTCCGATTTTGGGGGTTTCAGAACCGTCAAAGCAGCTTGAGGACCCCCTGGCGGGGGTCCCCACTGGAAAGCACAGAGTGCGTGACAGATGAAGAAGAAGGAAGATGGAGGAGAGAATAGGAAGATGGAATAAGAAGTAGTCTCATAAGACGGATCAAATGAGTTATTGTAGGTGTCTGCTCCGGTGCCGGTGCTGTGCCGAGTTAGTAAACATGTACCTAACACCATAATATTGGTGCTAATGAAAATGTTAACAAGGACGTAGATCACAATTTTGAGGGTTTCAGAACCCTTAAATCTGTATGAGGGCCTCCCTGAGGGGATTCCCAACTGAAGAGCACAGAGTGTATGACAGAGTAAGAGAAAGGAAGATGGAGGAAGGAAATAAGAAGAAATAAGAAGTCTCATATGACGGAGTAAATGAGTCATAGCTGGAGCACCGAGCCGGAGGTGGAGCTGGTTCTGGAGCCAGAGTCATAAGAAAAGCACAGGGTGCGTAGCCGAGGAAGATGAATTAAGAAGAAGGAAAAAGAAGAATTCTCATATGACGGAGCAAATGAGTGATTGAAGGTGTCGGCACCAGCACCGGCACCGGTGCGGTGCTGAGTTAGTAAACATGCACTTAACACTATAATATTGGCGTCCTTATATATGTTTATAAGGATGTAGAACACGAATAGCATAGTTTCAATACTCTGAAAGGGGTCTTAGAATCCCCGTGGAGGGGCCCCAACTGAAAAGAAGGAAATCATTGAATGTATTGCAGAAGACGAATTGCAGAGAATTGCATAAGAGAAGGTGTTCTAATCCTTATAACATATATAACGGCGGCCAATATTAAGTGTATGTGCATGTTTACTAACTCAAGCACCGCACCGGTTGCCGTTGCTGGTGCGACACCTCATCACTCATTTGCTACCGTCATATCGAGGAATTCTTTTTTTCCTTCTTCTTAATTCATCTTCCTCGGTACGCACCTTGCTTTTTATGACTCTGGATCGAAAACCAGCTCCCTCGGCTCGCGTGCTCCAGCTATGGACTATCATTACTCCGTCATATGAGACTTTATTTCTTCTTTATTTCCTATACCTCCATTCTTCCTTTCTGCTTACTCTGTATATCACTCTGTCTCTTCAGCTTGGGGAATCCCTTCAGGGGGGGCCCTCTACAGATTTAAGGGTTCTGAAAAACCCTTCAAAATTGTGAATTAGTCGCTTGTTAAACATTTTCATTAGCACAATATAAATATCGGTGTTAGGGTACAATGTTTACTAACTCGGCACAGCACCGGCAAACCGGAGCAACACCTTACAATAACTCATTTGCATCTTCCATTTTTCCTTATTGTTCTCTTCCTATTCTCTCCTCCATCTTCCTTCTTCTTCATCTGTCACGCACTCTGTGCTTTCCAGTGGGGACCCCCGCCAGGGGGTCCTCAAGCTGCTTTGACGGTTCTGAAACCCCCAAAATCGGAATCTACGTCATTAAAAACATATATAAAGACATCTCATTTGATTCATTATGTGATTGGAGCTAGAATTTCATTCTGGATCCGGCTCCAAGTCCTGCTCCGACTCCGGCTCATATGCTCCCACACTTAGCATAAGCTCAGTACTCTAATTCATTTAATCTCTTCTATGCACTCCCCCCAATTTCATCCTTCTACGACCATTTCCAACGTTTTGGGGTTCACTCATTACACGTTGGGCGTAGCGGCACGAAACTTCGACTCCAAGCAGGTGGCACGATCAGCAGTAGAGATGCCAGGTTTAAAAAGAATAACTCAACTAGAACCCCCTTAAAAAGGCTATAATATGCAATGGTTGCGAAATTTGAGCCTTAAAACAGCTAAATCTTTCATTCCCTGCGATATGTGTTTATTACTACTGATTATATCGAGTGAATGTTAAATAATTACAATGATTTTCTTTCGATTATGTTTTTCAATGTATTAATTCAACCAGAGGACGCAGAAAGACTATTTAAAAATCGATTTAGGGGTAAAAAACCTCGATAAATCAAATGGAATCACTGGAAATTGTCAACCTATCATTTAAAACCTTTTAAGAACCAAAACCCCCTTTTGGTGGTTAAATCCACTAAGTGAAGGTTAAAAACTCAGAAAACGGTCTCTAGACCTTAGATTCTGTCTTACCGATCTTAGTAACCCTAACTTTGACGTATCAAACGTCAAAAACCTAATGTTACAAAATGTTGCTTTGCAACATTTGCAACATCCGGTTGCAACTTTCCGTTTTCGGTTTTGCTGCTAGTTTCCCCCTCTTATCACTCTTATGGTATCATTAAAAAGAATATATGTTCTATCTTTTTAACTGCATCTGCACTTAGCATGAGCCTAACAATGTCTTTGTTACAAGGAAAAAGCTGGTTTTCAGAAACGGTATGTGTTTTTTTCTGGTTTTCCTACTTTTAGGGCAACAGCGTTTGAAACTTCTATTTGCCGCGAGGTTTCTACTTTGATAAGACACACTTAAATCTGGCCTGGATCCTTTAACATTTTCAGCCTTTTTTCTAAAGAAATCAATATTTTCGTTCTTTAAATTAGCATGTAAAACATGCTAATTTAAAGAACGAAAATATTGATTAGATGCCTTTCGAGTTTGCTAGGTTTCATTTAAAAGAGTTTCTATGTAAAATAACGCATTGAGGTTTTCCTACACCAGCAATAGCAATTGACATAAAACCAAACATTCAAAATTCGTCACTAAATTTCCGTTTTGCTGCACTCATTTTCAAAATAAGGGATTTGATGAATCAAAAAACAAATGTCTCGCATTTTAAATTTGAATTCACAGGCGCAGGACATGGCAAACAGAAAAATTCTACTAGCATTTCCTGACCGGAGTTTTGCCAATTTGCCAAATTTACCATTAAAAATGCCAAATTGACAACTGAGCTGCACTGCCACAACATTTTTGTGGAAGTTACATAATAAAAGGAATAATAGCCAGAAAGTAAAAAAAAAATCCCTTGTCCAAAACGTCGACAAATAATTTTCTCCAACTCGTCCAAAATGTAGACACCATAAATCATCCTGACTAAATCGTAGACAAAATCTAACCTTAATTTTAATTTATTTCAATTTATTTTGTGTTTGTCTATTATGATATATATTATATATATATATATATATAATATATATATATATATATATACTATTATATTAATATATATATTATATATATATATATATTATATATAATATATATTATATATATATATATATATATAATAGTATAATATATATATTACGCTTGACCACCGCCGCTCACGGGCAGAGCCGTATTCAAGGAGGATGGGGTGTTGAACGTCTCAAAATTTCATCTAACGCAAATTTACGCAGAATGAGCACCAGACGCAGCCTTTAAGTGAGGGACGAATTATATAGAGTAGGAAACACAGAAGATGGAGCGTAACTTCCACTCAGAAAGACCGGGTGGCAGGAAAAAGAAGCACGCAGCGAACAATTTGGAGTTAACTAATATCCAAGATCAAACACTCATGTTGCCGAACACAGCACCCCTTGTGCTTCGTGAGCGTCGTAAAGGTGGTGGTACGGAGTGGAAAGTCCCTCGAGCACTTGCCACTATCGGTACCTATAGAAAAGAGACAAAGCACCGACATCGCGCCGCAAAGATAGAGGTCAAGTGAACTAGAAAGTACAGGGCAGTTTATAAGCCTTTTGGCTGTCTTGACTCGACCCTATCCAAAAGCTTATATCATTGTGCCGACACACACCCTTGTGCTTCGTGGCGTCCATCGTAAGGTGGGTTACGCGAGTTGGAAGTTCACTCGAGCACTGCCGCTACGGTACTATAGAAAAGAGATAAAAAGCAACGACATCGCGCCGCAAAGATAGAGGGTCAAGTGAACTAGAACGTACAGGACAGTTTTTAAGCCTTTTGGCTTTTGACTCGACCCTATCCAAAAGCCGGGTGAAACCAGAAGCCCCCAGATATGAGAGCAGTACTCATACAAGGGGGAATGAGACCCTTGTATAGCTGGAGCAACTGACAAAGAGGGAAAAAAGTCACGCAGGCTAAACAAACTCCCAGTTTCTTTGAGGCCGCCCTAGCAACCGTTGTGATGAGGGGTTTCCAAGACAGTTTTTTGTTTATGCTAAGGCCAAGGATGTTGATATTGTCAACATGAGAGACGAGAGAACCGTCGAAAGAGATGGAAAGTTAGAAGGTGTCTTAGAGAGGGAGACTTTGTGTAAGTTGGGTTTTTAAAGAATTTAAATTTTTTTAAAAGGTTAGACAACCCCACCCGGAAATTCTGTACAGATCAGCGAGAATAGAATCGGAAAGGTTAAGACCAGAGGCAATTCTAGAAGTAAGAAGGGGAGCAGAATTGAACATTATTGAAGAATGAAGGTTCGAGTCAGTCGCATATGAGTGGATAGAGTTAGATGGTGAAGACGGAAGATCATTAATGAAAAGAAGAATAAAGTAGGAGATCAAGCAGAACCCTGAGGAACACACTGTTGATAGAAAGACAGAAGAAGCGCCCCAATCAACAACAGGCCGATATGAGAGATTTGAAAGAAAACTAGACATAAGTAAGCAAGGAGAAGGAGGACCAGAGGATGGGGAGTAAGCTTGAGAGAAAGATGACGCGTTGCCATACAACGGTCAAATGCTGTTGGATATGTCAAGCGTCACCCCCCAAATCTCCCCATAGTTCCAAATGGCGGAAACCATAAATCTGTTAAATAGGGAAGTATATCGCCAGTAGACCTCGAGCGCCCGAAAGCCGTACTGGTGATCGGAAGGAAGGGAATGAGATTCCATGACTGGTAAAACGACAACGTTGAGAGGTGCAAAGATTTATAGATAAGTAAATACAAGTCTTAGAGCGTTATAGGGCTAGTTAGAAGGATTCAAGCGGCTTACCTTTTTTCGGAACGGTTGGACATATGTTCGCTTCCACACTGAGGGAAAGAGTGCTAGTATTAGGGCATAGAGAATATAGTTGAACGAGGGGAGGGGTCAGCACGAAAGCACACTCCTCAAACGGGGAGGAATGCCATCCGTGCCACCCGCCTTCCTTACGTTCATAGATTTCGGAGCCAATGCACCCGATCAAATGTAATTCACAGGCGAAGGCATAGGACACCTGATCGAGGAGAAGGGGGGGGGGGGAAGGAGGGGGAGAAAGATGAATGACAGAATCGCCCAGGGTAGTGTTAGAGGAAAATAGGAGGCCAAAGAGATTGGCCTTTTCAGTTGGAGTATTAGCAACATAACCATCAGAGCGAATAAGAGGAGTAAAGGATGATTTACAGAAGTTGTTAGAGATGGTTTTGTAAAAAGGCAAGAACAATTGTCAGTAGGAGACCAGGAGGTCAGCGCACTTTCGTTTAATGAAAGTCCGCTCTTCTCATCGAAGAGTACCCCGCAACGATTTCTAGCTGAATGAAAATAAGCAAGAGAGATATGAGAACGAGAATTTTTCCACAACCGATACGCATTCTCTTTAACATGAATGGCCAGAGAACAAGCACGATCGAACCATGGATTTAGAGGAGAAAAAGATTTAGTCGAAGAAGGAATGAACCTGCTAATCCATCAACGATTGCGGGCTCCCACTTTATCGGCAGAAGCTGAAGCGTCTTCAGAGTCAAAGCAGTCACTCCAATTATAGTTAGCGTAGAAGCAACGCAATGCCCCCCAATCGGCCCGATGAAAGTGCCAGAAAAAACGCATAGGGCAGGATGGAGCTGTTGGAGAGAAAGTATTAAAAAGAGATATAGTTGTGGTCAGATTTACCGATAGGGGTGAAGGTGGGGCGATATTAGTACTATATATATATATATATTTATATATATATAATTAATAATTATATATATATATATATATATTATATATATTATATACAAATTCACATTAATATATATATAATATATATATATCAGTATATAAATACTATATATATAAATATATTTATATATATTAATATATATATATTATATATATAAAACAATCCCTATTAATATCTATATTATTATTACTTAAACTATATTAATTACTATATACTATATACTAAAATTCATATATATTAATTGTAGGGCTACGTTATACGTAAAACACCTATCACAATGCATGTTAGGTCTAGATAATGATTCCGTAAGGCTCGGCCCAGTTGCTAACAATATAATTACTTGGGAGTGTTTATAGGGGTATGATCGGCAGCAAATGCAGCCGGAAAGTTTGCCACCTGTAGCAAGCAACATTCTGTAACATCAGTATTTAAAGCTGCGCGTGTCAGGAATTTGTAATCTAAGGTCGGTTCGTTAGACGATTGTTAAGGTGTGGAAACCTATTTGGAGGTTTTAAGCCTGAATTCAGAGACTTAGCCCCCAAAGGAGGGCGATTTCGGTTCCTGGAAAGTTTTTTAAAATGATCGGGAGATTATCATTCTGATGGGTCCCAATCGATTTATCGTGATCCGTATTCACCCCCAATCGACGTTTGTCGTATATCATTCTTTCTACTTGCTCTGGTTGACTTATTACATTGAAAAAAATACTCGAAAGAAAAACATTACTATTCTTTAAAATTCAATCGATATAATCGTTGTAGTTAGAGGCAATAACTCACGATTTTCTGTATATATATATTATTATATTATATATTAATAGTATATATTATATATATATTATATATATTTATATTATATATATATATATATATAGTATATATATATAATATATATATATATATATATATATTACCCGGGAAAGGCAAATAGAAAGAATTGTTCTGTCAAAAAGTTATTAATTACTAAATTCAACCTGAAAGGTTGAATAGAATGATTAATTACTTTTGAATGAAAGGAAAAATAAATAAATGAATAAATAAATAAATAAATAAATAAATAAATAAATAAATAAATAAATAAATAAATAAATAAATTAATAAATTAATTAATTAATAAATAAATAAATAAATAAGAACAAATGGGCTGGAGTTTGCGACATGGTATCTCCCTCTAAACTTGCCCCCCCCCCCCGCCGTCTGCTGTGTTGCCATCTCTTGTGGTTTCGCGCCGCTACGTCCAATGTTAGATGGGGCTGAGCCCCAAAATTTGAAAATAAATGGTCGAAGAAGGATTAGATTCGGAGAGTACAAGGAAGAGGATGGATGAATTAGAGTAGGGAGTTTGAGTTAAGTGCCTGAGCAAATGAGCCGGAGTCGGTGCCGGAGTCGACTCCGAATCCGTGATTGAAATATGGCTACAAACACATAATGGGTTAAGTGTGGTGTCCTTTTAAATGTTTGAAAGGCCGTATATCTCGAATATAAGGGTTTCTGAACCCTCAATGATGTCTGGAGGCCCCGCCCGGAGGGGGATTCTCAAAAAAAGGAAGAAATGCACGGAGTGCATAAGAGAAGAGGAAGAGAAAGATGAAGGAAGGCCGTAGAACTTGAATTTAAAGATTTCAGAACCATTGAAGGATGTTTGACGACCCCCTGGTAGGGTTCCCAGAAAAAAAAGAAGAAATGCACGGAATGCGTAAGAGAAGAAGAAGAAGAAGAAGGAAGGAAGACAATAGATGCTTCCTGAGGAATCAGAAATGGTAAGGTCCCCATATGAGACGGGGATCAAACCCCATAAAATGAGTTTTACCCTTAAAAAGGAATGAATTCAGATATTAATTATAATTAATTACATACGTAACCATATATCGTACAATGTATATATAAATCTTCGCCCAAAGAGCTTATTAATTATAACGCCTTTCTCTCTACCTACCTATCTTTGATAATACATTGTTTATATTAACTTAATAGAGCCTTACTGTTCGCATGAGTGATTCTGTTCAAACGTGTACAGGTCGTTCTTTCTACTGTATTGCTCTTGCACAAATTCGGGATTATTTTCTAAGAGGAGTTAAAAAAATTTATGGTCTAAGACGTCCCTCACACGGTTCATGTATTGAGTTTGTAGCTCATTTATCTGCATGTCTTTTTAAAATTCACCGCGCACACGTTGACGAAGCGCGG
>JABUQX010079115.1:7500-10000 GCA_015478945.1 Trachelipus rathkii | reverse complement strand
AGTAAGTAGGGAAACTATGGTCTGGAATAAGAGGTATAGATCTAAGATACAAAGTGTTCAGATGGACAATCTTAGGGGTGTGTTATATGCGAGAAGAATTAATAAAATGGGGAATGAACGCATTAGGGAGTTGTGTGGTGTAAAAAAGGCCGTAATTGAGAGAATAAATGAGTGTGCATTGAGATGGTTTGGTCATATGGAAAGGATGAATGATAGTCAATTGGTTAAAAATATGTATAGTTTAGAGTGTGCTGGGAATCGACCGGCTGGGAGACCGAAGAAAAAGTGGACTGGGTCAGTAAAGGAATGCTTGAAGGAGAGGAATGTGAGTTTGGCAGGGGATAGAAGAAATATGCATGATAGGAGTGGATGGCGGGGTTTTGGAGGGGATATGATTGTGGGTTTTGCCCAGGGGATGAACCTCATATTGACCAGATACCACAGTGAGGGTCCGTCGCAGTCTCGTTAAGCCCTAGGGTGAATTTTTTGATTGCGACGATTTCTCACTGGGGTATAGAGGGGACAGTGAAAGGGGAGGCTTTCTTTTCGACTTGCGTCAGGTTCTTCTACTACTTTTTTGTTCCGGTGTATTCTACGCACCTCACTACCAATCTGGAGATAGAAGGAAGATAATATATATATATATATATATATATATATATATAATATATATATATATATATAATTATATATTATATATATACTAGTATATATATACGCATATTATATATATATATATATATAATATTATATATATATATATAATATATATAGGAGTAGGTCATACATTTGGACTAAAAATGAAAGGGACATTATCTATGGAAATTACTTGAGCTGTGATTGGTTGTTAGATATTGATGACGTAATTGATATAGACCAATCACAGAGCCGTATTGCTTTGTATGACGTAATGGATATAATGACTTGCTATTTTCTAATTGTACTTAATACTTACAAGGCTGCACTTAAGTACTTACATGAGTGTACTTAATTATTTAGCAAATGTTGCAAAGCAACATTTGCAACATTTTGCAACATTCTGTTTTTCGGCTTTTGAAACGTTAAATTAGGAATTTCTAAGGTCGGGGAACTCGTTTCTGAGGTTGGCGTGGCGTTTGGAGCAGGGAATTAATTACATATTGCCACTGACCTTGATTTCCCCTAACGTCGCTGATTTTGACGCTTGAAGCGTCAATTAGGGGTTTCTGAAGTATTCAATGAGCTTTCAGAGGTTCTGGAGTTGGAAATTCCAAGTCATGTTGGCCATTGACTTGGAATTTCCCCAAACTTCGTGGATTTTGATGCTTGAAGTGCCATATTAAGGGATTTCAAGATCAGAGAATCCGATTCCAAGGTCCGCGAAGTGATTCGAATGCCCGATCAACCAAGTCATGCCAACAGCTGACTTGGTCAAGGCCTCCAACTCCGGAAGCGTATGGCTCAATAAAGACGAAGCGTTTCCAAGGCTGATGAGACTGTTTTCGACGATTACGGAACTCTAAACCGTCAGGAAATCCAAGTCATGTCGGCAGTTGACTTGGAAATTCCATTTTATTGTTAGATTGTTATGGAATCTATTCCGGCAGGAAATCCAAGTCATGTCGGCAGTTGACTTTGGAACTTCCATTACAAGGTTAGTTTTTGTCAGCTGATGTGTCAAAGTATAGGTTTCTAAGGTAGTGGAACCAGTTTCCGTGGTCTACGATGCGTTTGAGGCTTAGCTCTAGCATCTATATACATGGTAATGAGTCGTAGGGTCATTGTTTGAGTTTTTATTTTTGATCATATTTCTTTCAAACTTGGTAGCCCTATTGCTGATGTTGAAATCTCGGCGTTGACGAGGTTTTCACTCCGCTACACATCCTACAAGTGGATGGTGAGTTGAACCCTTTAAGCTTGGATATGGTCTTAGATATATGAATAATAAATAGCCGACATGATTTTTTCAAAGGCTTCGGAGTCAGAGAAGAGTACGGAGCCTGAGTTGGCTCATACTGCGGTACCCTGCTCCGGAGCTGGTTAAGGGAGTAGGAATTAACATCTGTTTACATCCGAAAAATAGCTCGACTATGGTGTCTAATTCAGAGCCCCCAGTGGTTTCTGGGGGTTAACGGGTTGCGTGAAAGCCACACGCAAACGCGAAAAAGTGCGAACGCCCGAAGGCGCGAACAGTTGCAATATTTTCGAGCAAAGGCATAAATATATTCTAGTTGTGATGTTATTCTAAGCTTAACCTTTACCCCATTTATATTTTTTAATTTCTTTTCATATAACCCGATTTTCTAAACGTTGAGTAGAATACTTTTATTTATTTTTAGAAAATCTGTTTCATTATTAAAATCTTTTTTTTTAAATTTTATGTTTTACTAAAAAAATTCTTACATTTTTTAATAAAAACATATTTTTTGTTGACCCTAAGGTAGTAGCGCAATCCTGCATCAGCCCCAATCCCATCCGGTCATGCGTTATTGCTTCATTGCTTCAAGTTATATTTCAACAC
>JABUQX010079115.1:0-2500 GCA_015478945.1 Trachelipus rathkii | reverse complement strand
TCAATTGTGTTATAATCTACTCACGATGTTCCTATGCAATAAAGGAATTCTGAAATATAATAAAGAATCACATCTGAGGCTCACGGTGTATCTTACTGTGTGAATCTTATCCGAAAACACGTACCGATTCTGGCTTTCTTACAAATATATAATTACAATGAAAAGAAATGTATACATGCCTGAATAATGACTTATACTTTAGTTCATAGAGGTCGGCAACCTGCGGCTCGCGAGCCACATGCGGCTCTTTGGATGTGTAGCTGCGGCTCTTTAGTTCCATACGCAAATATTATTTATTATATAAAAAAAAAATTTAAAAATCGTTCTGAATCGATTAACGAGGATTATGCACCGATTCTATCTCTATTTACTTAGGTATACGTTGACATAGTAAATATAACATAGTAAATAATTGCAAAACTTGTCATCTGCTGTTTTGGATACCTAAATAATAATTTTAAAAAAATTTTATTACAGCTTCACTGCAAGCATGACATCTACAAAAAAAAAGAGAAGAACTGAAGAAGAGCATCGAGAATTCAATCGGGATTGGACGGAGTTGTTCGCTTCATTGCAACTCAGATGCCTTCGTACATTGTCTTCATTTGCCACGAAAACTCGCACACAATAGATATATAATGAGTATACTTCACTAAAAAACATACTCAGTTTGCCAGTAAATATCCAGCCGGCGAAAAACGAAAAAAAGCTGTCGAACGAGCTCCCAAAAACAAAAACCAGAATCAACGTTCCTCTATAATCAACTTACAGCTAATGTTAATTGGCAACGCTTCGCGGTATCACTTAGAAAATGCCCAAAAAAGGGCAAAATATATTGTAAAGATTGCTTTCATTACGATGCACTCTGAAGAAACTGTTTTTCGTTGATTTCAAAACAAACCAGAAATCTTGAAAACAAAATCAAAATTTTCCACTATCCGCTAAAACAGTACAAGATTAGAATAGCAAATTGTCTTCAAAAATGTAACAATATTTTGCAAAGGTGGAAGATATTCAACTATTCTTCTGCCATTATACTTGCTTAGATCGAGTCTTTTGCGAACATAACAGGACACGGCAAAAGTATGCCCTTTTTGCTCATGGTATATGTCTTCCCAAGGTCCAAAAGAAGAACTTCTAGGATTGCTACCGCTCTCGGAACAAACTAGAGTGGAAGATATAGCGAATGCCGTTCAAAAATGCCTTGAAGACAATAAGATCGATTTAAATAAAATCGTTTCAATAGCAACTGATGGAGCCAGAAGTATGACAGGAAAAAATAAAGGGGCAACAACGATTCTTCAGAGCAAAATAAACCACGAAATTCTTACGTTTCACTGCATAATACACCAAGAAGCGCTTTGTGCCCAAACATTTCCGGCCGAAATAGTTGAGGTCATGAATTTGGTAATCAAGATTGTTAACAGCATCTTGTCAAAAGCACTCTACAATCGTCAGTTTAAAGAATTCCTAAACGAAATGGAGACTCAGTATTCCGACCTCCTTCTTCACAATAAAGTGCGATGGCTTTCCAAAGGTAAGGTGTTGCTTTGTGCTTGAATGAAATAAATACATTCCTAATGAAAAAGGCATTAATCACCCTGAATCAGAGAACGACAAATGGTTGCAAAAAATTTTACTTTATGGTGGATTAAATGAGCTGAATCTAAAACTGCAAGGAAAGGGAAACCCAGCCCATGTTTTGGTAGAAGAATTGGTTTGTTTTGAAGAAAAATTAATTCTTTTTGCAGAAGATATTCAGAGCGGTAAATTACTTCATTTTCAATTTCTAAAGCAATATCGCGATAAAACCAGTGCAACTGTGGAAACCGGATTTTGCTCAGCACAGTTATTAAAAAATTAAAGATGATTTGCTTACAGATTGAGCAATCAAAACCAACCAAACACCTTCTAGCATTACATAGTAAATCCTCTCAACACAAATAGTAACGAAATTCACATTTAGCCACTTGTAATTGATACTGGATCTCTAGAAATGCAATTGATCGATTTAAAAAATAAAGCTTTGTGGAGTGGAAAATTTGCAGAGTTGAAAAGCAAGTTGGAAGAGTTGGAGGTCCAAAAATGTATGTACGTAAAGCAACAAAAGTGGACAGCTTTAAAAGAAATGCCGCGAGTTGAGGCACTTATATTCGACGCATGGAATAGTCTTCCAGATTGCTACAGTAAGGTGAAGAAGTAGGCATTTGGAGTGCTGACTATCTTCGGATCGACATATTCGTGCGAGCAAGCGTTCTCTTGCATGAATATAATTAAAAGTAAAGTAAGAAGCCAACTAACAAATGAAAATTTAGAGTCGTGTTTGAAACTTAAAACAACAAGTTATGAGCCAAATTTATCCATACTTTCTAAAACCATGCAAAGCCAACGCTCCCATTGAATTTGTTTGCTCAAATGTATGTTATTGTTTTTTTTTTTATTTTAAGTACAAGTTACATTGTTTAGTAAAGTTTAAATTTTCTACTTGAATAACCTTGCA
>JABUQX010079114.1:25000-41459 GCA_015478945.1 Trachelipus rathkii | reverse complement strand
CTCCAAAACTCCTTTGCTCTCAAAGTTACCAACGCTAGGCCATGTGTTTCCATTTTAACTGTAGTTGTAAGTCCACATGCACCAATATATTAACGCAGTAATAAGTCTAATGAATGCATATTATTATATTCGTATTATTATGTTTTCATTTTTTCCTCTTCTCTCTCTAGATTAAGATGTAAAATGTATTAGGTGTATATATATATATATATATATTATATATACATATTATTATATATATATATTTATATTATATATATATATATATATATATATATATATATATATTAGTATATATATATATATATATATATATATATATAATATATATTTAGTGTATTTTTTATGAATAAATTATATCAGTTATTAATTTATTATTATTCTCTTTGTTCTTTCGAAAAATTTTTCCCATAGAAATGAGTCTTCTCGACGATGTGATAAATTCTCTAATAGTACTTATTTCTGTTCTTGTATATGATCCTGTTATTTTTATTATACACTGAACCTTTCTGTAAGTTTGTTTTCGTCTCCGTTAGATTTATAGGTTTTTGGGAGAGACAAAATTTTCCGTTTCTTTCTTTACTTTTGTGTGTCCTCTATAGCTGGCGTCTGCAATCATCATCGTCTCAGTGTAGTCTGAAATAAAATATACTACGTTCATAGCCCACAACCTTCTCTCTCGTAAGACGAACTCACGATTAAAGGTTAAGTGTTTTATACTTCATTTGTCTTTTTCTTTTACACCTCGTATCCGTATTTTTTCTAGTGGTTCTCTGCATATTAGCTGTAGTGTAGATACATACAAGTGAAAAGGAGTGAGAAAACGGTTTCTGGACTTCACAGTACAACATATATTGCATACTTATTAGAAAAATATTTGTTCGTTCTAAATTGATATTCTCGCTATTATATATAATAATACTATAAATTAAGTATAAGTATAAATATAATACTGGTTTTTGTGTAATATTACGAATAATACTCAAATTCGTCCATTTTTCCTTCAGATCTCTCAATATATACCTTCTTATCCTGTCTTTTATGATATAGGTCTCTCTCTCGGTACTATCTATTCGTTATCGATAAAAATTTTTTTCTCGAGCCTTTCGATTTATTCTATTCATAGTTAGGAACTCTCGATTCCGCTGATCAAACTATATTATTTCTTATCGACGATTATTTAATATATTCGGTCAGCTCCTCTATTACTCTCAATCTTTATATTCGGATAAGAAAATATTATTATTCGAAACCGCCAATCGTGACGTCGATACATTTATCCATAAGATATATTTATTGATTAACCCTTCATTAAAACTCGTTGAACTGACTCCATTATATTTGAATTGTAGATATCTGTAACGGTGGTGTGTAAGTAGTCATCTCATACTTCTCGAAATAAGGATAATTCTCGATTACACTCTAACTTATTTGAAAGTTAATATATCTCTAGGTAACTATTCTCAGATATAGTCAATAAACTCTTGTGTAGTAGTACCGATTTTCTTAGGTTTATGCGTGAAATCAGTTTCTCCTAATCCCTACTCTGTTAGTACCACGTGATTCTCTACGTATAAATACCACCGTAATCGTCTCAATCTAATAATTTTCGGCAGTCTATATCCTTACGCGTTTTTAATTTTTCCGTTTTATATATTCCTTACATACTTGACGTATATCGATCAAATGTTATCACTTCCTCATCGTGGGTTAGATAATTATACTCTCAAAGATATATATATAGGTTCTCCTCTCATGTCTACGATCCAGATCTTCTTTTCTTCTTCTTTCATTCTTTCTCTTTCTTTACATAATTTTCCCTTTTTTATTCTCCAATATCAAAACATATATTATATGAGTTCAAGACACATATTCTGTACCAAACCTAAAGTGCAAAATATGTCGTTATGGTAACAAATTACATATTATAGATTCAGCCCCTTATTATGAAAAATTTCCGCGACGATGCGTTATATATGTTAATCTCATGTTTATTCTAAAGTAAACATATATCCTATAAAATTTATACCTGATAATAGTGATAGGTTCTCGCTATGTAATTAAATTACCTCAGATGCAGACCTTTTTCCTCGACGGCTCAGTTTTTGTAGAATATTATAAAGATATGATATTTAAAAGGAATATACCTTCAGTTTATTTCCTTTAATGTAATATGTTGACGGTATAATATATAAAGTTTTAAATACAATCAGGTTTCACAAATCCAAAAGATAGGATGATCTAACTATTTTGAACGAGGAAAGAGTTCCTCAACTCGGACCTAATATAATAAATTACTCAGTATTAACTACAATATATAACACTATTGAGTGAAGTGAGATGATCTCGAGTGTAGACAGAATGGATTCTGTTCGTATTTTCCATTTCTTTTACTTATCTCGTTGACGTTCACTCTCTATATTTCTCATGATAAAGTTCTATTTTTCTCGACACCTCGAATGCTATAACGATTATTACAAATTTTTTATTAAACTCAGAAAATCTACTCCTGATTGCAATTTTCATCGTGCATAAATATTCTTTTCAGATACACAGCGCTATCTCAGCTTATCTATAAATTTTATATTATCACTCTCTCTTAAACACTATTTTTCTAGATATATCTATAGTATTGAATATGAGCTGGAGAAATCTCCTCGTGATAAACGTAATACCCTTTCTTTATACATTAATATACTTATAAAAATATAAGATTCAGGTGAGTATGTTCGCGTATGTATTTGTGTGTATGAATGACACAAAAATCATATGTATAAGCCTCACTACCAAATTCGTTATATGATATATATATTGTATACGTATACCTTTGCTAGAATTCGAATGACGGTATATATATAAGTGATGAATTTATATTTTTAGTTATTAGTATTTTCACTTACATCTCTGTAGCGCGCGCTTTATTTCTCTCCTCTGAAATGGCCCAGCTATTGTGTTCTTCTTTACTTCTTCTTCTTCTTTCTCTATCTTCTTGATAATAATATAAGTGTCTCTGATATTTTCTTCACCATCTATATATTAATACATTACTCGTTCTTTTCAGATTTGTATTACATGTAGTATACATGATTATGTGTTTCTCACTTTGAATAGTCTACTTCTCTATTATTTTTTATATCCACCCGATTATTGCTTCTTGCTGTACCTTTCTCTATCGATATACATCTTTGCAAATTCTAGAACATTTTCTATCGTAGAATTAATTATGTAGCCTTATTTTACTATTCCACTTAGCCTACCCTACTCTATAGGTACAAGCAAACGTTTATTCTCTCTTTTTGTGAGATAAAAATAAAATCTAAACCGATATATATAATAATATATAATAATCAAAATTTTAGCTCATCTCTCATATAATATGATCTCTGTTAATGTATGAATGAGGTAATTTTGAATATAAATGAAATTCTTTTTTACGCCCAGCATACGCTAATTTTAAATTACATTTTCCTAAAATTCCCAACGCGTATAATCACTCATTAATTTATCGTTATTATATAGCATGCTCACTTACGTATTATTTCTCTATAAGGTATGTATGATTTTATATACTCACAGTTATTATAGGGTATATAGCTACGTTTCCTTATTCAGATATTATCGATTATAAATTTATTGGTGTGTGTAATAGTGAATATATATATAGTATGGATTATGAGAAACGGTTAGAGAAATGAGAAAGGGTGGAAAAACTTTGAATAATTCTTATCTCAGTCTCACCTCTGAGCGTAATCTCTCTCGCTCTACTCGTACTTTATATCTTTATATACACTCACGTCATCAATCCGTGTTATTCGAATAAGTTCTTACCCCTCTAGATGGAAAATTAATAATATCGATATATATTAAACTTATTTCACCATCTCGGTTAGTTTATATATGATATATGCCAATACTGTAGATGTGATATTTTCTAAGTGCTGATCGTCGTTAACTTCTGTTCTATCATCTATATGTTGTCAACCAGAGATTCTCAGACAGCGGTGACGTTATACGTCCTCCGGTGATCCTCTAGTGTTTCTAAGCTATCTAGGTATTGATGATATTCAGTCGTACGCCTCCGCTAGCATTCGCGTACTTTCGTGTCTGGTCTCACCTGCCATCGTTTTTTCATGTAAGTCTATAGGTATATTCTCACGACATTCATAATATTTTGTGCTAGTGCTTCTCTAAGTCAAATCTTAGACACTCTACATTCGTCAGTCATTCTATCGTACTTCTTCTCGCTGCTTCTTCTCTCCCTCTCTCCTTCTCTTATAGTGTCGCCTCAGCTCAAGTAGATATTACGTATCGCCTTCAGAGTCGACGGCGTCGTCGATGCCAGCATCGCCTTCAGATAGTACTCTAGGTACTTTCCTATACCCATCATTCGCTTATATTATTTGCGTCTATGTCTCTCCTCCAGTGAATATCGCCTTCAGATAGTCATAACGGCGTTGTCTAAATTAATCATCGAATTATTTTGCGTTCAGCTCTCTTCAGATTGCCTCAATGCAGCGCTCTCATTCTGTAATAGTCGTGAATCTCTCTCGTAGGTGCTCATAGTTGCTATAGAATTAATTATATACATTTTTAATGCGTTACGTCGCCGCTTAAGCATCGCTTTATACCTGAATCAGCAAGTGAGCTATCTAGTTCTCCTATATATACAGTATATATTTTATGTGAGCTAGTTTCGTAGTACGTCTGACCTCGATTAAGCATCGCCTTCTAAGTGAGTACTGGATCAGGTGATCGGCTACGTATAATAATAGATTCTTATAGGTTTTTTGTGACTAGTCGTGATCTCAGTTATCGTCCTCTAGGATCAACCTCTCAGAGTTTAGGTGTAGGTCAATCTCGTCGATAATTACTCAGATATTAGCTTCGTCGCGCTAGTCACTAAGTGCGTCTTCCTCCATAAGTACGGTGTGTGTATACGTCGACACCTATAGTGTGCATCTAGCTAAATCTAGCCTCTCCATATTCTCTCGATAATTATACTCTTTCCATTCGTTCTATTTTTAAGCTCAGTGTATCATAGACGTACATGTATCCATGGTCTGGACTATAGTCTCAATGCAGTTATCGACTGCTCATCTCATCACTTTTACGTGCGCGGTTCAAATACTCTCTCCCGTGGCGCGGCGTATTTTGTAGCCAGCTATCCTTTTTTCTAGTGCACACGCTCTATCGCACTCTTCGTAGCGTCTGTTACCGATTTTTAATTGTTGCACACACCCAGTGCTATATTCGTTGAGGGAGATGGTGAAACTATTTACAGCAGGACATCACAGCCATCACCTCGGCAAGTGATGTAGCTTCATACATTATACATCAGGGGTAACATAACGTTGTTAGTTCCGTCTTTATCGTATTTGAACCCTCGGGTAGCTTTCCCGCAAGAATTTATGGCCTGGTCGATTCTCTTATAAGCCTGATTAAAATTTCGGAGAGATAAAAGGTAGTTATTGTCGATCGTGCCTTTGATATAGAATACGATTTTTAGACCTCGCAGATTGTGCTTCGTTAAGAAGTAGTAACCGAAATATTGGTTGCCGCATTGTTCTTTCATATTTTCCTGATTATACTTTTCGTAATCCAACGGGGAGTATTCATCGACGGGTTCAAAAACCGGTGCTTTCCTGAAGAGGTTTATTTTTATTTCGGGTATGACGGGAAAATCTTTGCTTTTCGCTTTGTACTGATTGAAAAACTTTTCATAATCCTGTTCCGATTGTGAAAAACATATTTCTTCGTAAAGGGTTGAACTCGATTCGCAAATCTTTTTCAGTTCGAGATTCAGTTTATGGGCTAAATCGCAAAAGTAATCGAAAACAAGAAGTTCATCAGAAACAACAGGATATGTTATAAGCTCGTGATTTGCTGTCTCTCTCGAACATACTCCCTACTCGCCAAAAAGGTCTATGTGATGGTTGACCGGGGATATATTCTTCTCTCCAAAAATATGTCACAGATTATCATCCAGGAACAAACAGTGGTATGCGCGTTTGTATAGTTAGCATCAGCGCTCGAAGGAACTACGAAGAGTCTCGTAGCCATATACAAACCATGATCTCCGGCTCTTCGTATAACATTAGGATGAGACAACGAAATCGTCTTGTTTACGTTGTCATAGTGCAGAGCTTCCCTACAAACAGAGAAGTTTTGTTCACAATGTCTTGCGTGATTTGTTTTTTATCTCTAGGTTAGTCAACAGGAGAGACGTCATATATTATATCTCGTTCGAATGTATCTTCCAAAGGACGTGTGGATCATTCGGGCTTATGATAGAATAGAATATCGCTCATTTATAACGGTGAAAGTGTCTTTTCGTCGACATTGGTATGCTTAAGCACGGTCTTCTGGCACATACTGCTCTCTCTCGGTAGTTTTCAGAAGGATTGTGTCCAGTGATTCTGTTCGAAGTTTTATCAGTTTCTCCTGAGGTCTTCTACTCGTAAAAAGAAGATAATTGTAATATGTGTTATTTTAGTAGTATTAACTTTATTAGATCATTCATTCTCTTACTTCGTTATACTTCAGATCTCCTAAAGGCGCTTACGCGACAAACACAATGCCAATTCGCTCGAAAAGTAAGAATGTTACCTTAACTATTTCATAGGTAGAAGAAGTAGTATAAATGTTATAGTTTATCTCAATTTTTAGTTGTTTTAATATTTATTATGAATCTCGGCCAAGAATTTTATTAAGAACAAGAAGAAGAGCTCGTTTTCAGTATAAATATGTAGTGTTACGAGAGCTAGGAATAAATTGGTGTGAAGCAAATGATTATATATATTGTATATTTAATTGTAGTTTTAAATTCTTTTTCGCTTTCATGCGCATAGGAATGAAGGGTCGAGGTGTCATCGGGTGAACTTTTTTTTACTGATTCTTTTGTCATTACTTTCGTCGTCGTTGAATTTCTGCGAAAAACTTTTTTCGTCGCGTCTTCGTGGAAATATTTTTTGGGGTGTTGTCGGATGGATCGGTTGTTGTCAGCTCTAGCGCTCTCGGGGAGAAGATGATTAGGTGAAAAAGTGAGCGTATGTTGACGACTCGTCTGCATTCAGTTATAAACGCTCGCGAGCGCGCGATGTAAGGTATATCGCTATTTTCTGGAAAACATACTTAACATAATGACTTAACAAACCGCCAGCAAAGGAAAGAAAGAACTGCGTCCCGTTGTCCCTCGAAACGCTACGACTATACACACGAGATCAAATAGCTTCAGACGTATACCTCCGGTGCGATCTCTCTTACTAGATTGGCACATGTGAATCTTCCGAGAAGTTACGCAACGTCAGTATTTTTGTAGAGCATGACCGTAAATATCGCGTACTAAGAAGTTCGTTTTCGTGCGAGGACACGCTAAGAGTGTTAGAGCCAGCGAATCGGTCGTGAGCCCTTGTCAATTCGAATTAGCGGTTTCTTCGAGTCCTACCCGTGGATGCGGTCTCTCCTGTTGATGCTCTGTACAGAATCGCGCAGTGCTGGATATCGCTTTATTCTTTGGAGAAAAACTTTATATATTTTCCAGCAGACGAGACGACCAGCTTTCAAAACCGCTAGAAGATCGATGTTGTTGACGCCGTTGGTAGTCATTGCGTGAGTTTCCCGAACTCGTCTCACCGGCCGTCGCTACCACTACTCTCCAGTGGCCGTCCTGACTTCTCAGTCTAAGGGATATCTCGTTAGGTCGACAGAAAAAATATATCTATCTTTTACTCTCGGAATACACCGTCCCGTCTTGAGAGCCGTCACGGTTGATGTTGCATTCAATAATGTTTTTTTTTAAGAAACTACCGCAGAGGATGGCGGGCTGAATTTAATACATGATTCGAGAAATACGCTCATTTCGTGGGCGCGTGTCTAGAGACGTCCGATTCTCAATCGGACTTTGCCCTTTTCTCGTACGGTATTCAGTTGCCTCACAGCATGGTATATAAATAGTGTTGAATGATATATTAATTATACACACCTATATTCTAAATATGCCTTTTTCCTACCAGTTTGTTATTCATCCTAATAGAACATCGTTAACTGTTGACTCTTTTTTATGAATTCTCGATGCAGAAGTGAATAGCCTCAGGGTGTCTCGAACGAAGAAGTTATTCCTTAGATAGATTACCAATATCACAAGTGTGACCATGTTCAGCTATCGCCTCAATAGGACCTTTTGGGATTATTTCTTATATAAGACCGAAGCGAATAGCACAATGGGTCATCCTTTCTATGGAATTTGATAGTTCGTTCTCGAAAGGTCACAGCGCTTATTAATGTTTCTCATAACAATTAAGACCTAGAGAAATATTAGCATATGGCAAAAATCACTTATTGCCAAGCGTCTGGAAAACGAGATACTGATAAAGTGTAGATTTTTTGCAGTTATCTGTATTTAGGAAATGATACTAAGCTCATTTGAATGTGTACGACGCTCCTTAGTGTCTTCTTTTTAAATTTGTGATAGAGGTCGTTTTTCAGTACATATAGTGGAACTCTAGATGTACCTCTAACTATAATTTCGTGCTGAGGTTATAAATTTATTAAATTTTTTAAGGTGTTCGACGTGTTTTTAAGAAAAAATGTAAATAATATTAAATGAGTTTAATAACATTTTTTGGTATTATTTCTACATAAATGTATTATATAATCATATTTAAAAATAATATCCTAATTTTTTAATAAATGTTGTTTGGTTTCTAAGGGACACTTTCCTGTTTGATTTTCAACTTTACTCGTCCTGAAGTAGAGGTGACCATATCGCGCTCGCCTCAGCTTATATATATATCTCAAATGCTTCTTTTAAAGGCCAAAGCACTCGTAAATCTCTGATCAAATTGTGGTAGGGATATTATTTATATTCAATAATCTCTCAATTCCTGAAAACACCTTTTTGCTAAATAAATGCATCGAATAGACAAGCAAAAGCCAAACATTTTAATTATTCTAATATTCTCTGATCATCCGATAAATTGTTCCTTCTCCTCTCATATACTATTCTCATATTGATAATAATATTAAATACATGAGATATACTCGATTTTTATTAATGGTGTACACAAAATTCCTCATAATTGTACAATAGAAAAGATTTTCCTGAAGAAAAACTCACAGCAAAAGCAGAATTCTGCACTCAATTGAAAAATGAAATCATCCGACCTTCCTTCGAAATACATTATTATGTGTTTGTTTTTTTATTGTCTCTACTATAAATTAAGTTTCTTTCAGTCATTTGCATCGCGTGGGTCATATCTTCTTTTTGAGACTAGTTTTTGTAATATATACAATGCCAAAAATTTTATCGTAAAAGTCTAAAAGTTTTATTCGTTTGCTATCAGTTCGATTGGTGCCGAGGCAGGAGTTGCACGTGTTTATTACATATACTCTAATATTTCTCATACTAATTACTCCGCTCGTTTGCGATACACACTCTAATTTTTTACGTTTGTTCGTCTTCATGTTTCTCGCGCCACTCCATTCTCTTTCTTAATCTGAGTGTTCCTCATCTGTAATAAATAAGGTCGTCTGTCGGCTCGTTACTTATTTAAGATAGATTCGCGAATATAAATTTTCTTACCTCATTTTTCGTTTCGTTGTTAGTAATCGATGTACGCTTGTTTTAATTATCCGTATTTCGAGACGTGCATACATCCTATCTTTTTACCTCGTTTTATATATTTTGACCATACATATATCGACGATATTAAAAATAATGGCCAAGCTAGCTCCGATTATCATATAATTAAACGTATAGAATTTCAGTTTTTCAACGCCACTTTAGAACTCGTTGTAGACTTGGCTATTTCGATACAGTAACCGACGAGATTTTTATATTCGTCTAAAGGGCCGCAAAATGAATTCACGAAGGAGGCATCTTCGATATCTTCGCAATTCATAATCTTCACCATCTTTCGATGAAAATCGTAATACTTTTCCGTTACGAGGTGAAAACAATCTCTGTAGAATAAAAAAATTTCCTTTTCCTCGACTTTTCTATCCTTTGACTTTTTTTTTATGTTGATGTTAACATAACATCGCGCGTTGTCCGGGAAAATCATTCCCAGCTCGTATTTTTTGGCCAATAGATTGTCTGGGTGGTCAACCTCAAAACCCAATTCAGGAAAGTCTCCTTCTAATTTTCTGAACAAATCAATTTTTTTTTCTTTATCATTATTTATAACCGCGAGGCGTAAAATTGCGCATTCGCGTTCGCCTAACTTTTGAAGGAATATGTCTTGCAAAACGAAGATTTTCTCATGGAACAACATCGTACTCGATATATTGAGTTTTTCTGTCGTCTCAGATATTGTGCTTCGCGTATTTATGTGAACGCTAGATTATGAAATAATTAGTTAATATTAATTATTTAATTTGAAAGTTATGCGCTCTCTATATATATTATATATATATATCGTTATTTTATAAATTATCTAAGACAAGTGAGTAATAAACTGAGGATTTAATACTCTCTCAGTCGGGATATAATGAATAATTAGTTGTAGTAATTTATCCTCCAAATTGTTTCCTTCAGCCGCTATTAAGTGTGATTTTTCGTTTATATAATATGAGTGACAAAAGTGATTCATCAAAATATCTCATAATTAGACTCACCTCAAATTGTGAGTTATTCTAAGTTCGGTTCTCTCGTTTCTATGTCATATCGTATTATATTAATATGTAGACAAATATAAATTATGCAATATTCTCTATCTAAATATATAACGTATTTTTTATTATATCATGTTTCTTCGGAAACGGCGTGATATGCATTATTACTATAACGATTGTGTTTGTCTATAATCATTCTACTTCCTAATTCTGCTACTAGCTTAGGAACTAGATCTCTGCTTTCTCATCTCTAATAGCATGAGTTAATGAGAGAGTGTGGGTGTGGGGGTCTGCCGAGATTCTCAAGTTTTTCGGATTTAACGTCAAATAAACCGGTGATAATTAATTTTCCACCCCTTTTCTTAAACAAATGACATTTTAACTTTATCACGTCGGGAAAAAGAGTCTCGAATCCAGAATAATTAACCTTACTTTTTAGAGTAAATCTATTTTCTCTTACCTCATGCTCTCACCATTTCTTCCTGCTCCTCCTTCTCAAAGTACGTCTCTTTTCAACTGAGTGTGGGGATTATCTCTCATGAAAATACCGAGAGTCGTGTTAAAGTAATCAATGTGACAAGCAATATAGTAATATTTCTTTATATCTTATTTTTTACACTATATATATCTTTTTATTTATGTTTTATTATGTTATTATAATTATTTTTTTGTAAAAATAGAATATATTACATAATATAAAAATTAATTTCTTTTCATTTTATTATCTTAAACTCATATAGCTATATGCGTGTGGTTTATAAGAGATTGACTCCCCTTTTATAGGATTTTTTTAATATAATAATGCTAAATTTTATTTATATATTTTTTAAGCTAGATATTTTATTTATATATCTATATTATATCCTTATTTATATAAAATAAAGAGCAGTTTTCCGTCTAACGTGAGGTATAGTATATTATCTATTAAATTTATTTCAATCTATCTCAGCCTAAAAAGTGCCTACCTCTCATAAAATAATAATGCCTCGTTTTAATGATCACTGTATTTCTCTCGGGTAGTAGCTCGTGAGCGAATGATCTATTATGAATTCCTTGATGTGAGTATATATGTCGTGTATCGTATAGCACTGCGTATACTCAGGGGCTCAAATGACTCCTGTTTTGTTAAATTTTTTTTATTATATATATATACATAATTATTAAATAAAATAGGTTGGGATAATAAACAATACATTCATATTCAGATAATTTGTTATAAAATTTTAATTATAACAATTTTTTAATATTTCTAATAAGGTGAGTATTTATTTTAATTATATTTATGCTATGTGATAAATTTATTTTTTTTTAATTAGTCAATCAATTAATTAATAACCAACAAATGACAACACTCAATAATAAAAATAAATATTTATATATATATAATATATTTTAATATATTTATATTCTAATATTATAATCAAAAATCGTCCATTCCTCAAAGTGAGCATAAATATTTGCTCATTTTCATTTAATTCTAATATTTGGTTCTCGACGTTTGGATTCTTATCTCATCCTAAAGTAGCCATATTATAGTAGATTTAAATATCTCGTAAATAAATTCTTTTGATATAAATCCTTATGTACTACTACTTCGTCCTCACACCTCAATAGAAACGCCTTTCTTGCAATAAGCATCGAATAAGTCAACACATAAATATTATCAATACTTAATTTAATCTCCAGCCCCGCTGTGCATCTCTCCTGCTCGACGAGTCTGTTAACAATGTCCACATGTGTGCTCCGTAAATGTATAAACTATCATATACGAAATGGATTTTATATTTTCGTTCTCCGGGCGTTGTCTCCGAGTCGACTCACTTCCATACACAACGCCGTATTGTTCACGGATCTTCCAGTCATGCGCGTCGTGATGTCCCTGACTCTATATAATTTACGTAGAGGAGTGAGATAATGAGAAAAATGTCTCTTAAACGGCATCTTTATCTCGACATCGCGTTCCATCCTTCGTCCTTCTCAGACGAAACGCCGTGTTGTGAAGTCTCACGAGAACAACTATGTTCATTTATCGTATCCTACATATATATTTTCGACAAGCTATCAATGGTTAAAGTAACTAAAAAAAAGTTTCTCTTACTCGATTACTAGCTACGCCAGGGACTCTCTGCACAAAAGTAGAATAATCTCTCAGCAAAACAAACTCTCAACTAAATAGATATATTTTAATACTCGCATCAAACCAGAAAATCTAAAATACTCTCTGTCTAAAAATTTATATATACTGATTTCTTACATTTATATTTCCCTCTTGCCATGATTCGAAGTCTTTGTCAGAATCAAAGATAAGAATAACTTTTACTATTTTTATGGATAAGATTAATTTTGTGCGGTTCTTCGATCTATGAGAAACTCGTGGATATAAACAAGGTAATTTAATACTTCCTTAAAAATACCTGTCACGATAGGCAGTGTGTTTGTAATTACCCCTCTGCCAAAAGAGTAGATTGTTATACATTAATATGCGCTGAGCTGATTTACAAGATTGGTCAACGTAAAATTATGGCGAAGAAAAATGGCAGCTATATCTCTTGGTCGCGTTCTTTCCTTGCGGGGTGTTTTAGCGATGTGTAATAGGCTCCGAGTGTTTGTCACATATTAATAATTTAATAAAGTACTGTAAACTCTCTCGTTAGCGCGTAGATGTGTTGGAACGAATCATATATTCAAACACTCTAGCTGCCCTCACATATGTCGAGATGTTTCATCTCTCTTGAGCTCGGTCCGCTTCGTGTTGTCACTCGATCATAGCGCTAAAGACATTAAAACCGATCAGTACTAGGATTGTGCTCGTCCAAATGTGTCGCGAAAATCTGCTGTGGACATCGCGGTGTTTGGTTTGAGAAAACGTATATCAGTATATAACTTATATTTTCATATATACATATATATTCGTGATATAAATATCTCGCCGTGATTTATCTCACTCCTCGATTGTGACGTAGGGGGGGGAGTATATATAGTAGTATATATATGTATAAGTAGAGGGCGATTCTATATTTTATTATAGATATATTTTTGTCATTATAGATCATAACCATAATAATATTGCTTTATAGTGATAACGAAGTTCATATATAGATAAACGTCGATTATACTGGATTTATAAATGATTATATCTCGCTACTCCATAATTGTGATAATTTATTATGTTTATTCTCTCGGTGCTCTCTCAATAGCTTATTCTGTTCTGGATCGGACCAGATTAGATGTTTTAGTTTAGGGAAAATAGCCTTTTTAAGAGGTCTTTGTCGTAGTAATAAATATTCTGCACCTTCCACTTGTTTTCGTTCTATTAGTCGTCATGAAAATCCAGAAACTCATGAATCTTATATTAACTCATAAGCTAGAGCTGTGTTATCTGATTTCCTCATCTCTCTCTCTCAATAGACGATGCTTCTGTGCCCTCTAAAACGTCTTAGTGTAGTCAATCTTTCAAATTTACTCTTCTCTTTTTATACCTGTAACACTATTTGTGCCGTTATCGAATGATTTCAACGTAATGCTCAAGTACGACGTAACAGTAAAATATCTCTACCTTTATCCTTTTCTCTAGGTAAAGTATATATATATATATTATAAGTAGCATATACTTTCATCCTGATTATTGTACGGAACTGATAATAACATAAATCAGATAACGAGAATATGCTATCGTGCGTAATTAGTGTATTAATAGTGGCTTTATTTATTTACTAATAAAGAATTATTTATTATTAATATTTCTCTCGTTCTAATTCTTTCATTAGTCAATATTTCTAAATGTTTCTCATAATTAGAATATTCTCACATTAAATTACTCGCTTTAATATAATTATTACTTCTTTCCTTTGTGCATATATGATACATTATACTAGTTCCATTAATACTCAAGTCAATATCTCAAATTTGTAGATCTTTTAATTCTTACTATATTTAAATCGGTAATGTGTTGCTTTTCGGTCACCTCATCATTTCCTCAATCAAATAATTAATTATCTATATTATTATTTCATTCATTACTATCATCACTCCTCAATTGTCGTCGTTGATATCTCGAACTGGCATCAGGCCTTCGAGATGAGTATAGCGTATTGTGTAGCTAATTTATATTATACTCGTGATATATACCGCTATATTAATACTTATTTATTTACCTAAACATTTCCTGTAGTGAAGGTATTATATAATTTACTTCCTCATCATTACATACAATTATTTTCGGCTGGCCCGTAAAAACAATTCGACAAATCGGGCAAAAAAATTCGATAAATAATTATTAATAGTTGTCACCCTGAATAAACATGATTAGTTCTCAAAATAAATATACGTTAGGTTTTCTTTACTAGGTCGACTATTCATAACCTTATGTCTTTTTTTACCGTCCTTCTCGCTTTAATGTGTGTATGTATAAGTTCTCCTCTAGGTTATATGAGTTCTGAATTTACTCTCTCAATGCGATTTTAATATCCAACCTTTATAAAATACAGTTTTTTATTATTAATTAAATCTATATAAATAAAATATTATAAAACTGTGAGTATCTACGCTATTTATTGTGCTAAATAAATTACCTTAAATAAACATTATTATATTATTACTTTTTTTTAATTTCGCTCAAAAGAAGGCAAATCGATTAAAAAAATATATATAATGTTTATTATTTTTATTTTTTATTAATTTAATATTATTTTAAAAATTTTATATATATAATAATTAATAGTTAATATTAATATTTTTAATATTCTGAAGCGTAACTAATCATTGCGCGGATGTCGCCACGCGCGCAAAAAAAAAGGTTTTCACATCATTTCGCATGATAAAGATTTAATAACAATAAAAATTATTATATATATTTTCAATTATTACGATTTTATCGGGCGCTTTAATATAAATAAATAAATTAAATAAATATGGAAATGGTTATAAATTCATACGATATACCAAAACTTTTAATATCTCAGCTCTGTATTACTCATTCTCAAATGACCGAAAGAACACACTCATGATACTCTCTCATTACGCGGCGAATGCGAGATTTAAAGACGATCGCCTATGTGCGTGGTACGCGATACTCTCTTTCCTGTTGCACAGCAAGCTGCCTGTCAAATGATATTGTATAATATAATCCATGGTAGTAACCGCGATTTCCTTCTCAAATAGCAATATTTGACCTTAAAGTATGCCGTTCTTCGTTCGCTATCGATCTCAGGATATTCTCTCCATTGAAGATCACTAGAAAAGATGGAAAAAATGGTGATTTCCATAAGAAGTTCATATCGTGGTAAAGAGTATTCAGTTGACAGAGATCTGTGAGAATAGAATAAGAGTCATATAATTTGATTTTAAACATTCTTGAGCAAATCTCATTTTCGGTTTTAGAATTGGATCAAAAACGTCGAAAGGTGTGTAAACCGAGAGACGATTCCCTTAAACACCGTCGACGAATTCTCTCGCGTGTTAATTCGCATGAAGTGCAGAACGCACATCTCACACCTCTCCAGTTTGAGTCATTAGGCTCGTATCAATTCACAATTATTTGTTTTAAGTACACTTTTTCGTTTCAAAATAGGAAAAACTCATAAGGGATCTATATATTACCTTTGCATTCGAGTACTCATTACGTGTGAAAAGTAATGATTATTCCGATGGAAGAGATGGAAATAATGGGATGGCGTAAAGTTTCACTATATTTCATTGCCAGCCGTTTATTTTTCTCGAAATCACCGGTTAACCCTTCAGAACGTAACGTCGCACAAAAAAAGATTAGCGATGTCCAATTCCACTCCTCTCAAGATACTCTATCGCGAAAAACATACACAACCTACAGCGCCATTTGAGAACGACGCTT